>JARUHE010328048.1:0-11049 GCA_031471125.1 Archaeomysis grebnitzkii | reverse complement strand
ACATAAAATTAGCTATAAAGTTAAGATATTTCAGATATAAATGCATTGTAGGTAGAAGAAATAATTCAATTTAAGTACCTTTGTTTCTGCATGTAATTGTTTTATGAAAATATTTTTGCAATAATGTTAATTAAAATTGCTATGCAATTAGACAACATTTATCTCAAAACATTGAAATAACATTGAGACTTAAAACAATATTATTTAAACTGAATATAAGAAATTACAAAAATGTTCAGCATCAAAGATACATAAACATAACTAATTTATAGAAAATTCCTTTAGGAGTAGCCTACTTATATATTTTGTTGAAATAAGCAAACTTACAATTATTTTTTATAGATCTAAAATATATCTTCTCGAGTAAAATAACGTTTGAAATCGTAAGCAATATTTTACACATATAACTTATAAATAATCTGAGAACAATAATGCATTTATACTCGACAAAGGCTGTTAGTAATTACCCAAATTAAGATTCTCTTCCCCTATAAGTTTGCCTTCATTCTGTTAATGTGGCAGTCATCGTTCAGATAATGCTGTGCATATGTTTCACGGACAATATTGTGTATTTGTTTGTGTTCAAAGCTCACAAATAATTATAAATATGCACCACAAACTTGTTTTCTCTTTCCAAAAGTTGAGTTTTTTTCAGTGAATACAATGAGTTGTTTTTTAATCAAATTGTAATCGTCTTGTTTGGCATTCACTTCATTTGGTCAAAGTTTGATAAATGAAACAATCTAAGGTTTTTATGAATTAATTTTACCTGAAAAAGACTCATAGCCTAAAATATAAAACATTGGTTCAATGCATGGTTACTGACAGTACTGGCAATTGTTGACATCCTAAGTTTAACTCTATGCTGTTAGATTATAGGGTGTTAGCATTATGGTTTCCGCAATTACAAACACTGTTTGATAATTTACGAAAACACTGTATTGAAATATAAAATACTAGAGCCTGTACATAAATTAAATGCGTATTTTGATGAAATTGATAAATTTCTTCAAGTTCAGTTATATTATTATTATTATTGTTTTGCTGATATACTTTTAAGTTAAATGAAATTAAAATTATGGGACACCCTGTACTTGGAAAACTAAAATTTTTGCAGAACACGATTTGAACATGGTCAAAGTAAATCAATACAAAATTTACATAAAAGTTTTCAACTTCATCAAAATATGCAGTTAATTTATGTACACCCTTTATAAGAAATTAGTATCCATAATATATTGAAAAACTAAACCACAGAAAAAATATAAATCAAACTTTTATTTTTACTAACCATGTAAAAATATATATGTATATAATTCTTGTAAATGTTTTTTTTTTAACAAAAGTTGTTTAGAATTAATAGTTCTACCTACATTTTACTTTAAATATATACACAATTCTTGTATAAAAGTTTTTTTTAATACAAGTTGTTGAGAATTAATATTTCTACATTTTACTTCAAAAACATTCATTAAAAATCAAAAACATCAAACTTTTAAACCAAACTTGGATTTTGTTTAACCTTGAAAACAATCCTAAAAAGTATATTATTTCAAAAATATAAATTTTAGTGAAGGTTGTTCAGAACTAATAGTTCTTCATTCATTCTAAGTAAAGATTTCTTTGAAATTAAAAACAAAATAATTCTAAACCAAATGTTGGTTTCATAAGCTTTATTAAAACATATTTATAGCATCAACTATTATTTCCAAAAATACATTATAAAGTATAAGTTGTTGAAAATGTATAGTTTTTTCTTTGTTTCTATAAGTAAACATTCCTGTAAAATGAAAAATGAAAAAGTGGATTTTAAATTTTTTCAATAACAAAAACAAATAAAAATGCTAATGAAAAACTAATTAAAAACCTTCAAGCTTTAGAAATAAAAACTTAATTGTAAACAAGAATTAATTACTATAGAAGGAACTTCATTTTATTCTAAAAAAAAATTCTCTAACGTGAGTAACAAAAAAATTGGCCTGGACGAGGTCATCCAAAACAAAAACAACATAGATTTATCTTCACTATCTACACATGCTAGATAAAAATGATTTCACGTTACATAAAAACTGTACCAAAAACATATGTTATACAACTTTTACTAAAGCGTGAACAAACTATTTAATAGGACAATCCGGTAATCAAAAAATCACTGTATTGTAATCAAGTGCTTACATAAATACCTGTGAATTACCTGGGGTAAATGAATGGCTTAATATAGAGTACCCGCTTAACCAAACCGTACATTACTATGCAAAGTCAAATACGCATAGATTATACCTTTAACCGCACCACACACTGGACGTTTCGTTGGCTATGTACGATAAAATATATTAAATAGATTAAAGTTTTTCATCAAGAAATGCCAAGCAGCTGCTCGACTTTAACAATTTGTGTAACAATAGCAATAAAAATGTATTAAATGAAATCCAGTTTAGTCTAATATGACTCAATAAACTCTTCTTAGGCGAAAGCATTCAATACAAAAATTGGAATTGCTTTTTGTAGAAATAAATGAAATAATAATTGCATTTACGAGTCTATACGAAGATTTTTTTTATTTGTGTATGTTCAAACAATTTTGATTAAATTTGAACTTTCTATTCTGAGAATATAAAAACATAATCTATTAATCAATACTTTTTTAATCCCACCTATGAAGGGAGAGTCATTGTAATAAAACATATTTATAAAAACATAAAAGTTGAAAACAAAACTTATTTATAAAAGCATAAAATAGAAAATAAAGCATATTTATATTAAAACCTATTTATAAAACATATTTGAAACAAAACATTTTTATGAAACATAAACGTGGAAAAAAAACATATTTATGTTAAAACATAATTGTAACAAAACATGTTTACAATAAAACATGTTTACAATAAAACATATTTATAATAAAACATATTTATAATAAAACATATTTATAATAAAACATATTTATAATAAAACATAATTATAATAAAACATATTTATAATAAAACATAATTATAATAAAACATATTTATAATAAAACATATTTATAATAAAACATATTTATGAAACCATAAAAGTTGAAAGTAAATACTTTTGTGAATTTATTGAAAAAATGGATTGCTCGAAAATGCTTTTAGGTAAAATGTTAAACCATTCAAGAAAAAATTTTACAAAATGTTTGGAAACATTTTATATAAACAAAACATTTAACAAATTTTCAACAATGTTATCCTAATTATTTAACAATTAGACAATTATTATTTTGTGTTTACTTTACATTTCAAAACTTTTGTTTGTTTTACTGTTGTTTATTTAAAAGTTACACATCTAACTTTGGGTTTTATAAAAATACTATTAGCTACACTTTCCAGTTTGAAAACATGAAATATCACATATGGGAAGTGTTCTTAAAATGTGTGCTTAATATGTATCCAAACTGATAATTAGGTAAGATCAGATATAACTTCCAAAACATTATCAGCCAGTAAATAGTTTTTTTAAAAGAGGGATTGTAATTTTCTCAATTTGCTTATGCAGAAAAATTTATCTCCTAAACTTGGAAGCTTTCAGTCTAGATAAATAAACAATATTATGCTTTAATTAAATTTTCAATTCAACTTTTCTTATTTATTCATTATAGTTTTTGGATGAATCGTTAAAATTGTTGGTTCAACTTAGATTTGTAATATTCCATTATAACACACAAGTATACATATGCCCTTAATATAACATTTTGTTATACTTGTAACTATTGGTTTAAAACAATATTTAAATACAACTTAATTTTGCTGATTTTCCTTGAAACTTCTATCTTTCTGAATGATAAAAGTTTAATAATCTAAATTAAATATCATTTGTGTGATAACCAACGATTAGTTTTGTTGTAATTAACTGAAAATGTGTTTTCATATTTTTGAGGAAATCTACATTCCACCGAAAACGCTTCCGTTAGTTAAATATTTATTTTCATGGGTAAGAGCTTTGTTTGTTGTTTGTTGTGTTTGGTGTGTTGGAAGTTTCATTGATATTCAAATAAAAATACATTGTTTATTGTTTAAGTTTATTTTCATTTGTCTTTACCGAACATAGTTTTGGTTTTCATTTTGTTATAATACACTAATTAAAGTTGATGTTTTAATATAATGCAAACTAACACAATTTTGTTTATACCCATTGAAACATCATCGTTTATTTATTCATATACAAAAATAAATTAAAGTTTTATTTTACATTGTGGAAGATATTCAATTTCAGAGGCTTTTATAGTTGCGAATCATAAGCACATGTTGAGGCATGTCTTAGAAATCAATAAATAGTAGCCTAAAGTAGATAGAATTCTTAAAACAATATAAATGCTTTTGTTAGGTAATGACACGGACGTTTATTCCATTTTTTGGAAACCTTTGACGAATTTATTTGTTATGCTTCAACGTTATTGATAGCTTTCATCATTTTCTTAAACATCTGATAAGATGATAGAGCAAAGTGGAAAAAGCTGATAGGAAACAGCGAACCATATAGACATGAGTGAACACCAAATAAAAAGAATAACACGAATGAATTAAGTTGTCATCATCCATCCTTATTAATAACTTTTTATAAACCTGAAAAAAATTGTAACAATGAAAATGTTTAAATCACCAACTTATGTCACTAACATTGAAACACCTTTTAAGATATTATTATTCATTGAAGTTAAACCTGAATGATCTAGTATAAGTCAATCTTTATTACATTATTACCTTTTAACAAAAATTAATTAAAACATTCAACAAATGAAAAGATAAAAAATACCAAAAACATATTAACCTCAAGTATATATAATTCATTTCATTCACATGTTATGCCAATCTCTAACTTTTGTGAAATTGATAACTTGTTTGTTTAGGTTTAAAAAATCGTCGAAGGAATCGAATGACCTCCTTGGGGATGTGTCTCAATCATTGTTTAGTTCATTCAATTCAAATATATCGCTATTAATTTGTTATATTTGTAATGTTTCCGATTTCAATGAACATTCATTTGCAATTTATATGCAAGTTTAACTTAGTTCAATACCTACAAAAGTCAGAAAAAGTTTGAGCTAAATTGAACGATGTTCACAAGAATAATACTTACCAATCAACTCATTGTTTTGATAACAAATTACTAGGACATGTTATTTCTATAGTTTAGCACATACTATTGAATGCTAGATAACTAAAAACACGCTGAACGAATACCAAGCCAGTCAATAAGCAGGAATAACTGGTAGACATTGTGAGAGTTAGACCCACTAAAACCCCGAGGCCTGCAACAGACAGAAGTTTCACTTTGCAAGAGCCAATGACTACGCACCTAGAGATGGGCGCAGAGCAAAAAAATGCTGCTAGGAAATGACTAAAATTAACCTTAAAATTTAATGAAAAACCTTTGAGCTTAAATTACATTAAAATTAAAATATTTGGACAAACACGATGTAAACTGTTTAAACATTAATTTAATTTACCTCATTTATATAAATACCAGTTTGAATGAACTCACGAGTAAAATGTCAAATTAACACCAGTGGTATAGAACAAGTTATTTAATTTTTTCAATATATGTATACAGTTGAAAACATAATTGAACTTGTTTTGTATCACTGGCGTTACATACCACGGAGTAAGCAATTGCATCATCACTGTTTCAAGAAACAGTTAAGGTATTAAGATGCATTCTTGGAAGGATGAATAGCAAATAAACTTTATTCCAGTAGAGTTGTTATACCACTTAGCATATTTTGCCTCTCAGTCCTCTAGTTGTTATATGTTTCATTATTTACTAGGGTAGCATCTCAGCTGAGCTGCGATTTAGCAATCCAAATGGAAGAGTAAGGCTCTTCTTACACATGTGGCTTCTTACAGCGACACGGAAGAAGAAGTTATATCCTCACTTTTCAATGGAACCAACATATACTGTATTATTATTTAAATGCATTAATAGTAAAAATAAAGTTTGTATACGCTTTATTAATTTACAATCTACAACATTTTAAAATTCAATATACCTTATTTACCTATTTTTAAATATATATTTTAATTATTTTATGCATAAAATTTTAATTTTGAGACAAGTAAACAACTTTTTATAGTTGCATATATTAATAATACAAATTAAGGTAAAATAAGGTAGGTAAAATAATTTATTTAGTCAAAAAACCATACATTATAAAATATTAGACACAATAAAAACTAAATTAAAATAAAAGTAGAACTCCCAAGCTTTGAAGTATTGATTGTTTCATAACTCATAGATAATTCGTATCTCAGGAAGACGGATTTGAATCATAGAAAATGAGTCATGTTTATGGATAACCATAATATTTTTATCCTGCGACTTGTTAGCATAGATTTGGTAAGCAAATATTATATATAAACCAAATTTAAGTAAATACTATATATAAATCAAACGCAAAAAAAGGAAAAAGATTAAACAATTGGTATAACTTGCATGGTGTTATGTACCAAATACACACATGTAAACTATTAGTCCAGGTGAAATAAGATTCTACCCAAAATAAATTGCAAAAGTAATGAATCATATACCAAATTAAGCTCGTGAGATCCTCAATAACATATCAAAAGTCTATAAAAATCTAACTCGTGAAACACATTTTTCTACGCGTTTTAAAGTAACCGATTATATGCGTATAACACGTTTATAAAACCACAACCATCTTTTATTCAACTTCAATGTTGATAGTTAAAATATATTTCTAAGCATGCTACCGACCTTGCAGCCTTTGAAAACAGTTTTATTTCTCGAGATATGGCTATATTTATTTTTTATGTTTAGCATGACCGCTTGTATGCACACAATTATTTTCAGAACTTTTCAATTAGGTAATATTCCGACCAACTTCTTAACTTAAACTTTCTAACAACATGGAAAAAACAATTTTACATTACGGTTATCTTGGCTATTTGTTTAAGAAAAGTTTTCTTTTCCTACAACATTTTCATAAATGCGTATACCCTTATAAATTAGGCTCAATGGTTCAAACAATGTCTGCAAAAGCCTAGCTTAGATGTGGTTATAGTAGTGCTAAAAGTTCTAAACATGAAAAAATCCTAAACAAGAACCATAAAAGTACTGTTCTCAATTACCTATTTTTAAATATTAATTATTTCATTTTTTGTGAAAATATACCTTACCTAACCTAACCTAAGCTATACCTGATATAACCTAAATCACAAACAAAGGTTGCCATTTTTGAACTAAAACTTTTACAAATTTCCATAAATTTATAGTACCTTATTTACATAAATTTAAAGTGTTGCTAGAATTAATTAACACATCTAAGGTAGGCCTTAAACACAATGGCAATATGAATGAACTATATAAAAATAAAACTGAAGGACATAATCTAAATTCTAAGAAAATTAAATTAGTGTATTTTTTTATAGAAAGGGACGGGGACAATTTAACCTCAAGCATACCCAGAAACTAGAGGGTGACTATGTTCAAATCTCTCTAAATGTCAATAAAGTATAAAAATAATGTAATAATGTAAGGTAAGATTAGGTAAAATAAGACATATAGAACAAAAATGTATTTATTTTTAATAAATATTACATAACTTTTGTTGTTGTAAACACTAATTAAACTATATGAACCGATATGTGTTAGCAAACAGTAAAATAAACATGTATTTCTTAAAATTCAATCTCAATTCATGGATATTTACATGTTGAGTATTCAACATCACACTTCCACAATCACTCCAGTACAGAATATGTTTCCTTATCAGAGTCAAACCCACTATATATCGAATGTGTTTGCACATATATCCTTGCACTTGGACAAGTAAACAATGGGCGTCGGAGCAACTTTTATTTTTATTGATTGTGTTTCAGGTTATGAAAAACAATCAACAAGAAATTCAACTACCCAAAGAATTAAATACAGCTCATTTCAAACGTTTGATAAGATAAGAACACCGATGGGCATTTGGTCACTTGTATTGCTGTCTTTGCTGTTTCAAGCTATGGAATAGCATGCATAAAACAGAAGATAGCCAAATGACAAAAAGTTGAACTAAAAACCTTACAAACATCTGATATGGTAAGAAAATCTATGGGTGATAGATCTACTTCTATTTTTATTGATTGTGTTTCAGGTTATGAAAACAATCAATAATAATACAAGAAAGTCAACCACCCAAAGATTTAATTACAACTCATATCAGATGTTTGATAAGATAAGAACACCGATGGGCATTTGACCACTTGTGTTTATATGTTTGCTATTTCAAACTATGAAACAACATGCACAAAAAAGAAGATAGTCAAACGACCAAAGTTGAACTAAAGGCCTTACAAACGTCTGATATAATTAGAAAGTTTCTTAACTATTTTTTTAATGTTGATTCTTCTTATTCTTCTTTTGATGCTAGGTTGGCCCCTCACTATAACGAGTTTTAAAATTTATAGTTAATAGTAATCCTTAATAGTTGGTGCTTTTGTATATCGGGTCTAATCAAACTTAACCGATCTCTGCCCCGCTTCACATATCAACTACCCACATCAATTGATACGTACCCTACGGATATGCAGCCGGCATATGGCGCGTCCTCCAAGCCGAGGTAAGCTTAGCATATGAGATCTTAAGGGAATACAGCCATTCCAACCAGTGCCAGGAGATTTGTTTATGAAGCATTAATCTTCAGGCAGCGTTCATATCCACTCTGCCATTATCTATCAATAGTATTTTGTTAATTTTGATAAGTTGTGCAGCTGCTTTGATTATATGAGTCTTCTTTTCACAAGACGTTTGTGATCTTGAGATTTAAAAAAAAGCATACAGAAACCTAGAAGCTGTGATGTGGAACCTAACAACATTTAGTTTTTCATTTATTTTTGTAATATCTATCCTTTCTCCAAATTGTTTCAAAAGTTGGCTCTTCATGAAACCAATGATTGATAAGAATGCAATATGTTCGTCATAATGAAAACTAATATTTTGTATAATATAGTTGAAATATTGCTTAAAAACAAAATACATATTTAAAATATATGTTAAATATTCAGTATATTTTTTTATGAATAAATATATATATATATATATATATATATATATATTTAGTTATATACATGTTTAAAATAAAAGTAAGGCAGCCTAAATAGATAACTTTTTTGTAAAGCTGTTGTACGCGCATAGTGGTTACTTACAAATCTAGAATCAATTACTTTGAAATGCGTAATAAAAGGTGTTCCTCTATTGGGACTCTAGTAGACTTTTCCTATGTTATAGAATAACTCATGAGCTTTAATTTGGTATACAATTCATTATTATTGCAATTTATTTTGGGTTACCTCCATTTTGAGTCAAAATCCCCTAGTCTATATTGCCAGAATTTATATATTATCTTCTTTATTTATTATTATACTAAAACCATAATAAAAATAAATCGTTGGCGATTACAAGTGTCCTATCTAGTATTTTCACAAAATTTACTACCGTACCACTTAAAAAAAACCTCTAAAGAAGAATGTTTCATAATTAAGGGGTTTACATAAGTTAATATATAGTTTGAGAATTAAGGTTAGTTGATAATACCTTAGTCAACGGCCATGGCCACGTTGAAACACCGCTTCCCGTATGATCAGCGAAGTTAAGCAACGTTGGGTCTGGTTAGTACTTGGATGGGTGACCGTCTGGGAACACCAGATGCTGCTGGCGACAGCGCTCTTTGCCATTGTAGCTAATGTGCTGTATAATATTCTATAATAAAAAAAAAACTTAAGTTTACATTTTTGGATAATTTTTCATCAATTTCTACAAAAGCAATCTTGTTCTATCTATTTGAAAAAAAATATTTCAGTTGTTTCCAATTTTTATTCATGAAAAATTATATCAAGTTTGAGATATTTTGTCCATCTACTAATTTATGCTGAAAATCAGCACCTTGTCTCCATGTATTATCTGAAGCTGTTCAAAATAATTGTATTTTATTTATTATAATTATTACTTTAAGGAGTTAAATAAATTTAAATCAATTTGTTGAATCAATTTAATTTGAATGTTTATAATTTAATTCCTTTCGAAGAAATACATTGGACCAAAGTGTATTAAAGTTAACATTGGAACTAACTTTTATAAATATTTTATATTAATTTTTTTTTATTAATTTGGACATTTTGTCAAAGTGATTTAAATCAAAAAAATTGGCGGGAACGTAACTTTAGTTTTTCTTGTCACATAATTTTTTGGACACACTACTGCATCGAGTTGATAGAGTGTCCACAAACATGAACCCATTTCCAAAGCACAATTGGCTAGAAAATAGCACAAGTGAGGTAACCCACATTCAAGTAACATTGAGCTTGCCTCACTTGTGCTATTAAATGGATCTACATTAGCACAAGTGAGGTAACCCACATTCAAATAACTTAGAGCTTACCTCACTTGTGCTATTAAATGGATCTACAATAGCACAAGTGAGGTAACCCATATTCAAATAACATAGCGCTTACCTCATTTGTTATATTAAATGGATCCACAATAGCAAGAGTGAGGTAACCCGCAGTCAAATAACATAGAGCTTACTTCATTTGTGCTATTAAATGAATCTACAATAGCACAAGTGAGGTAACTCACATTCAAACAACATAGAGCTTACCTCACTTGTGTTAGTTTCGATCCAATCAGAGGCACTAAAGCGGATCTTTCATCAATGAACGTGAGAACATTCGCAGAATCTCACGAACATAAATTCAGTAATTTTATAATTACTTTTTTTATCTAATTTAGTAATAAAGTACTAGACTGTGGATGTTGTTCGTTCGTGTATATGTTTATTCATTTATTTATTGTGGGTGTGGGTAAGGGTGCAAAGCACATTGACTGTTCGATGTTTTTGAGTTGTCAAGTAGTTTGTGAATCAGCTTGAAAAAATGACCGAAATAGTGAATAAAGTTGCCAACAACTACAATAAATAAATAAATTATAAAACTACAAACATTATTGAAAAAATAAATAAATCGGAAAATATAAAACTACCAAAAAATATATAAATAACAAATACCTAAACATTTCATAATTTAATGA
>JARUHE010328037.1:0-11050 GCA_031471125.1 Archaeomysis grebnitzkii | reverse complement strand
ATATATACATCTCCAGGCATGTAAACGAATATTTTGCTTCGAAGCTTAAGATGAAAATTAAACTTGCCAAATGATTCATACTTATCGTTTCAACTGTCAGCAGGCACGTTATAAGTTTTTTTTATTGAAAAAACCATAAATACTCATAATAAGTAATAAAGATGTAAATGTACTTTGTACAAAAATTAAAAATACTATATAATCACGGGAGGGAAGAGTTTTAATAATTACTGTCTGTATATTGAGATTAGACTTTGAAACTTTTATATAAATCGCTTCCATTATTGCAAGAGACTTGAATTAGTTTTAATTTGATAATATTGAATATTTTGATATATTGAATTGAGTATTGAATATGTGTTGATGGAAGAATAATAAGGTTGAAATAAAATACTTTCTTAAAATAAAACCATTTCATCATTTATTGAAAGTTAAATACTCATTAGAAATCAAAAATAAATACTAAAAACCTATCAAAGTGAGTTGAGGTGTTTGTGATAAACTTATTTCAAGTTATGGAAATTTTGAAATTTTTCTTTTCTGAATATTTACGTCATGAATAAGTAAAAAATTGGAAATTTATTTTTGTTTCATTTGTATTTTTAAAAACGTTATTATTTGTAATAACTTATTCACAACAATTGATTTTCCTTTATTTAAAAAAAAAATTATTATACAAAGTAAAACAAATGCGTAGAAACAGCTTTACTTCTGTATTCCGTAATGGAGTTTAATTCAAAGTATGCCAACATATGTTTATTATTAGTCTTGCATGAATATTACTTCAGCTGAACATGTATTTGTTTGGATTCAGTTTGATCTCTTGTTTTTTTCCCTTTGAGAAAACCCATTTGGTAATTGGTAGATTTTGGGAATTTACCTTCACAAAAAAGTAAAGTAGAAATACTACTAATTTTATAGCACATACTAGATTACTAGAAGAACGTATCCCTCCTCTGGAGGCTTATTTTTTAGCTATACTTAGGTTTGATAGTGTTAGAAAATGTGTGTTTTGATGTGAGCATTTCAGCATCTCTCACAAACTAGAATACTAAAGTTTAATTTTAATTTTTGAGCATTCCTTTCTACATCACAGTAGAAGTAAACCAATTTATACAGACTATGTTCGTCCCGGGTCATATGAGTGAACAGCTCAAAAATCGGGTTTTTATTTTGTTCCGCTCAACCAACACTCTACTCTGCTCAACTTGCACCTTACTCTGCTCAACTAACATCCTACTTTGCAGGTGTGTATAAAATGCGTTTATGTTCTACATCCATCAAAAAGGTCACATGAATGTTCATATAAAAATCATAACCCGAGTAGTTTTGTTTCTGACTTGAAGCTTAAAATTGTTGCGTTCAATTGACGCTCTCCCATCGCCGTAAGAGTATCGAAAAATGATACATAATTTATTGGTCCTATAAGCATACATATAACAATCAGGACCCATGCCTGCTTAGCTCAGTCAATGTTCCATATCTGCGGTTGGCTTATTATCCATGCAATTATATATGCCAAAAACCAGAACCCTGAGTTGTCCCTCTATTTAACGGCGCAACTCCAACGAGAGCCTTTAAAAACGTAAGATTATACATAAAAAATCGATTGCCTCCATTGTTGTATTATATAGTTACACAATACAGACAAACTCAAAAGCTTGATCCAACAAATGGATCGACAATAGTACAAGGGAGGCAACCCACTTTCAAATAACATAGAGCTTACTTCACTTGTGCTATTGTCGATCCAAAGATACCTACAGTATAAAAAAGTTTACATAAGATAGATTAAACATTTTGTTTTGTTTTTATTTAGACCAATGGTCATTCAACATGAAGAAAAAATATGCAATATGAACAATATTTCTTGAATTTATGAAATAGCTACGTTGTGTTGTTTTAAAAGTGGACTAAACAGTTTTTATATTTTTGTTTTACATCAATATTCATTTAACACAAATATTAGACATATACATTATGAACAAAATTTGTTAATTGTTTTTCTTAAACTTGAAATTATTTAAATAATACGTTTTATAAAATTTCCTCGCTATAAACACGTAGTGATTGGTTCTGTATTAGTTAAGGTTATAAATATATTATGCTATAGGAAACAATGACGTGGAGTTTGCAAATATGTTGGATAATTCAATACAAAAAATTAATAAGTAAACAAATTTTTTTAATAAATCCGGATGATAAATTAAACTTTAAATCTGTACAATATAAATGTTTTGATGTTTTTTACAACATAATCGTTTCAGGTGAAAATGAATTTGTATTGGTATATACGTCATTGTGGACGTGTTGAAAGAAGGATCATCGATAAGGCGAGGCTTCATAAAGCATACACTGAAGACACTTGACTAACTTCTATGTCTAGGATAGTTACATTAACTAACTTCTACGTCTAAGATAGTTAAATTAACTAACATTTATGTCTATGATAGTCAAAATTAACATAATCAAATTGACTAACCTTTGGTAACAGTGCACACTTTTTTTCAGTCAAAATCGTATCACATTAGTACTAAGTGATACAATTTTATAATGTTTGGATAGTTGAAAAAGACGGTCTGTTTTAATGTTTACCCTGGCATTGATGGAAGTACCACATGTTGACTGCATATCCTTAGGTACACACCGAATAATGTAGTGGTAATGATTAAGTTCACACATGTGGACCGGTGACGAATATTTAAAGAATAAAATTTGACCATACAGAAAAATTATAATTAGTACTATATTATTATAACTACAAAGTAATACCTAGAGGCAAAAAATAATTAATTTTTATTAGATAAATGACTTGAGGGCCGTTTTTTCACAACACGGATCGAATCGAATTAAATTCAAAATGGTGGCTTCTGTTCTTTTTGCAAACTTAAGACATGGAGGTGAACCGCGGTTAAAGCGGATTCACCGGAGCTTTTCATTCGGGTTGGATTCGCAATCCGCCAATCAGCGACAAGTATTATTCAATTAAAAAGATTGTTCAAATAAATAAAATTCAAATAAAATTGTTAGTACTTTGTTTTTATCAAATGTTTGGTCACAATTACTAGTATGATTTATGAATTATTGATACCCATGATAATGATTATAATATTCGTTGTATTGAATAAAATTTGTTTTTTTCTGCGATCGTCATTTGTTTTTTATGTTTTCTGCTAGCTTACAACCAATAGATTTGTTTGTTGATGTTTTGGAGTTGTCAGAAGGGTCGTTTTTATTCTTTGAAAAACAGTGTATCATACTTTTCTGTTTTCTTTGGATTGGATCTCAAATCGTTAAACTTGTGAAAGAACAGCCATTTGATGTTAACATACACATTTCTATACAGATATTTATTTTAGGGATTGTTTCTTTACAAAATTATACACAAATTCGTATAATTTTCAAAACACATTAAACATTAATTATCTACTCATAAAGTATACAATTGTCAACGGTTACCAACAAACACAATATGTATAGGTAGCTCTAAAGTTAAACAATTATAGCACAAGTTAGTTTCTATCGCACCAAGAAACTTACCTGATTATCTTCTCTTGAAAAAGTAAGTTTAAATTTTCAAACTGTATAAAATTTAGTGTGTAGACATGTACCACAGTAGTATTCTATTAAATATTACAGTGCACACAATAAACCCACAGGTATTTTGCTACATCAAAATAAACAGTCATAAATAAATTAATAACAATCTCTCAAACAATATACGTAAAATGTTTACTCTAATTGTTAAATATAAATGAAGAACTACTAAAAAGATATATAATGAACAATGTTTAACACAATTCATTAGTTGTACATACAATTTAAATAGGGTTGTAAGCTTTTCTTGTATTTTGTCACATACAAATAAAATACCGTTGCATTTCTGTAAATATTTTTTGATATTGACGTTATAAAAAATATAAATTTCTTTATTTCATCTATTTACTTTGTTGTTGATTGAATTACTACATGTGCACAAGCAAATAAACATCCATAAATAAATAAATATTCATACACACACGTAATTGTGACTCGAACGTTATAGTGATATGACAATTTAAATTCCTTACATGTGAAAAAAAATATTTCAAATGCATCATCCAACAACTATCATGTCTTAGTACCATTCACCAGAATTGATGTGAAACATTTTTTGTTAGGAAGAACCAAAAATAATGTTTTTCATAACAGATGAAAAGTAAAAAAAACAATGTTATAAATAGTAATGAGTTCAACAACTGTCCCCATTGCACAAAAAAAATATATATAAAACACACTATACTGCCTGGTAATTCTGTTTAGCTATTTAGTGTTTTGAGTGTTTTCAAATCAGTGGTAACATCAGTATTAATCTGAAGCTATGCATACTACCTAAAACTGACTAAACAGTTACGTTAAAGATGAGTATTATAATTAACATAATTTCTTTTCAAATATAACAAAGGGAATAGTATCAGTATTAGTATAGTTTTTATTTTTCTAGACAACACCAATTTAATTAAGTGCAAATTATTATCCATTGTAAAATGTAAAATCGCCTTATTTAGTGAAATAAAAAATACGCCATGTTCAACATTAAAAAGGTAACATGAGAAGGCAAGATTAAAGTGTTTCTAAGTGGTTTAAGATAACCATTATTATTATTATAATAAAGCAGACGCTTGGAAATATTCTTGCCATTATAAAATATTAATTAAAAAACGATGGTAGACCAAAATATATTATTATAAATATATGGATCAACAATAGCACAAGTGAGGTATCCTACATTAAAATACCATAGAGCTTACCTCACTTGTGTTATTGTTGATCCAAATAAACTAGTAGAATAGATTCTTCCAAAACCAATGTTGTTGTTATATTATTTATTTCTTTACGACACATAATGTATAAAAACACATTTTTTCACTGCTCGCTTAAATGATTGTATTGAAATATGTTTGAAAAGTTGTTATCGATAGTTTTAGAAGCAGCAAATTGAAAAAAATATATTTTTCATTACCAATACCCACGAAACTGATTTTTGTGCAGCCTCGTGCATAAAAAAAAACATTTGATTGAAAAGTAATTTAGCAAATGGAAGAAATCTTCAATCTTCATTCACGACTCTAAACGGTTAACCTTTGACAATGAAAATAATGGCCTTGTTTACCGCACCTGAAACCTGTCTCAGGAAATTGTTCCCTTCTATAAATGAAATTATCGGAAATTGACATCTTGCTTTATTTAGCATTAAATAAACTTTCTTTTTAAGTTTCTTAAGCTTACGTGATAAATACAAGCTTTTGTAGCGTTAATATTTCTTAGAGGTAAGCCCCTATATTAAATTTCTTAACATGTTTCAGTTAATTTTTTTTGTTGTATAACAGCTTAAGATTGGTGTAACATTTTGAAGTCTGTTTTGTAGAAAAATAAATAATTTGAAAAAATACTTTATATTCATAACAGTCAAAGTAATTATTTAAATTTATTTAAATACATATAATCGCTGGAAATAAAATTCATTGAATTAAGTTTAACATTCTTTTAGGTTTTTGTTTAAATAATGTTGTAAAAACGTTCAAGTTCTATTATTTCTAAAAATAAATGTCAAAAGAACAATTTAAATAACTTTCCCATAAATGTTAAAATGATACAAAGACACTTTAAAGAAGGTTCATGATTGTTTTTTGTTGTCGATCGTGTGAACGAAGTTGAAGTAAAGCTCTATTTATGGTTTGGATTTTCTTTGAACAAAATACGATCATTAATAAGTTCATGGATATAATCTGCAATATGTCAAATATTTCAAGGAAATATTATCAATGCTAAACATATTTCAAACTAGGTGACATTGAAGATATTAATATACGTATTAATATATATATATATTCTTTTTAATAATGGTTCTAATTTTAATTTAATAAAAAAAAGCGCCGATCGAATCCTTCATATATTAGCTTAACTTGCAACATTTCAAATTAATATTTAAAATTATTTTAAATTGTTATTTAGATTTTAAATTATTGTTTAAAATGAAACTTGAGAAAAAAAACTTATTATCAGCATTAATCAAGAATTTTAAAAGTTTTAAATCTCCAAATAGCAATTGCTAAAAACTTTGTATTAACTAAAACTAAGTTCTTACAATATGCTGAAAATTTGAATATCATATTTTGTCAAACACATGATTACAATCACGCCATTAACTGGGAGAAAATTGTGGAACTACTACATTGAACTGACTTTTATGTTAATAATAATTTAGAAACAATTTAATTAAGTATTTTTTTCGGGTAACTTTAGGTTGTGATTAGGAATTGACTATTTATTACAGGAAAAAATATAGTATTTTAAAGTTTAATAAATTAAATGTTTGATACTGTTGGGTAATCAAACGTATATTTTTTAGTTTGCAGTCTTATAAAATATCACATTAAGTGTGTATCCTATATGCTGAAGACACAATGATAACCTTAGCGTATATCGATTTTGATTTCTTTTACAATTATCTTTTTATTTTATTATAGTTGGTTGACTAGTTTTGTAGAAGCTTATATGTTATATGTATGTGGACTTAAAATGTAGATTAAAATTAGTACAATAAAGTTTTATGGTTAAAAAAAGTAAAAAATAATATTTTCTACCATACCAGCTAGCCTTGTGTGATTGTTGAAATATTGCCATGTTGGAGGTTCTACAATATACATTATACATAAATGTTCTGATGGGGCATATTGCCTCATGGAGGTAGGAAATATTTTGGCCACCAGTAGGGGTGCAATAGGTTAAGATTTGTATATGTAACACAAATGTGAACACTTTTGAATTGAAACTTTTGTTATTTGATGAAAGATATTTTTTCAACGAAAGTGTTACACAACTGCATTGGAGAAGCAACAAATTTTCTTAATCTCAAATTTGTTTTGAGAAGGAACAACATGGGCGATCTAAATAATGTGCGTATGTTTACATGTACTGAAATAATTGGCTAGTTTGTATGTCCAAGGTAGTCAAAGTGTGCACTGTTAACAAAGGTTAGTCAATTTGATGATTTCAATTTTGACTATCTTGGAGTAAAATGTTAGTCAAGTGTTTGCAGTGCATATGGATGTGTGTCTTATGATAAAGAACGCGAAATAGAAATAAAAAAGTATTACAAACACCAACACTAAGGAATAAAAAAAGAAAACTATTATGTAAATAAATAAAATACAACTCCATTAGAAATGAAAGAGCTTATTAAATAGTTGAAATAACCAAACTACCGAACTCATTACGAGTTTAATTGAAGTTTTTATAAAGCCTAATGCAGTGTGATTTGATCCAAGTTCACGCGATGCTATTCCAGGTGGATCCAATCCTTTGAACACTTCATTTGAGGGAAACACAACATTTATGTTTTAATGGAGTTTTCAGTTCATTTCAACTTTTAATAAAACTTTATTATTACTAAATTAACTTTGCATTTTTAATGTTTTTCATCTATTTTTATTTCACTTCATGTGATCTAACATTTCATTGTTGATAAATAAAACAACTTCAGCTCTATAGATGTTTTGTTAAAATAACTAGAGTAACAATTAATTTAGGGCTAATGTCTCTTAGTAGTTATTAAAACAAAAATAAGTTGATTATAGTTAATAACGCTCAGTTTATACAATGTTGTATCACTTATCATAGAAGGTGTGTATCTATTTTGCTTCATTGTATTGTTTTTTATTGTAAATTGACTCTGATAATTCGTGTACACATCACAAGTTGATCAACTCTCTTAGCAAAGGTGTATATATTACATGCTAACTTTTTCTAGAATTTGAAGAAATACATCTTACGAACTGTATCATCATTCTTTTTAAGACTAAGCTGCCGTGAATACTTATACTTTTAGTACTGGGAACAGTAATATCATTTACTAGTGTAATACTAATATATAATACTAGTATATGACACTAATATTTACTAATATAATTTACAACAGTTCAGAACTTGACATCAATTTTAGAGAAATCCAAAGTGGCTTTTAGCATTCTAGGTATTTAAGCAAATGAGAATTAGCAGAAGCATCTCCATTTCGGGTTTGTCTTGACGTATTATAGGTAAGCCAGTGAAAATAGTCTATCAGCAAGGTAATTGTATTTGTTAAATAAAATGTACTAAAAATCTACAAGACAAGAAAGAAAAATACATGATTCTGGATTTTCTTAATCGCCATAAATGGCCAGAATGCTGGAATCCTGTCAAGAATTCACAAAAGCTTGTGTGATCGTCTGGTAGAAAAACCATCATTGTACGAACATCCGTTTAGGTGGTTTGGTATTTGCAGTAACATTTTTAATTTAGAGACACCCATCGGGTATAACGTTTTCAATTTACAGACACCATACGATTTTAACTAGATTTTTTTGCAACCATCTTCTTCTTAGTCCTTGTTGGGTATAAGTCTGTATGATGACACTACCTTAAACAAAATTTTAACCAAGATCGTTCCACGTTCTATCCAGGCACGTTGCACTCCTATCAAACTGACTGATACAATTTTTCTATTCTATTGTCAACTTGCTAAGCTCTATAACTAATTGTATTATACCCCTTCATCCACATTTACCTTATTATTGTACAATGAAGTTTGAAATTTTGTTTTAAAAGTTTCATTTTTGTTACAAGCTAACTATACAAGAATATATGTATGGTCAAACTGAATTAAAAATATTAATATACTGAAATATAAAACATACACCAATATTAACATTTTATTTAATAAATATTTCTAAATTCTATGAATAAACCTTCATCGATTCTTTTTTATTTTCAAAAGCTTTCAATAGTTTCATGTGGACTTTTGGAAATTTCGAGATATTTAATCAATGGATTTTGATAAAAAGAAACTGTCTTTCATCACATCGCTTACATGCAAAAGCTTATTGATATGTATAGTTGATGTATAGTTGATGTAAAAGCTTATTGATATGTATAGTTGAAAAACATGATTGAAGTCTATCGTGATGATGAATAAAATATCAAACGGCTACACAATAAATGCTTGTAAATGTTTTATCTGATTTACCCTTTCAAACGTAAACGTTTTATCCTTACTCTCTCTCTCTCTCTCTCTTGTGTGTGGTGTGTGTCATGCATATTCAACTCGATTGCACTGATTATTTTTTACTTAAATGAATAACGTGCATCAATGCTAACCCAATATCCATGCATACAGTTGTTCATGGAATAATGCGCCAGTCTAAGAAATGTGGTTTGACCAACCATTTGCTGAAAACTGTGATGATAAAATATTAATCCAAACTTTGAAATGGTTGAACTTCACAGCATGTGACCAAAATGAAGTATTGCATTTTGGGATTATCACTGAAATGATATACAAATATAGGATAAAATAATGAAAATAATAAAAATTAAAAAATAAATTAATCATAATACAGTAAATCTTAATTGAATTAAATACAAACAACCTTTGTGAAAGTTTATGTTTTAGAAAAAAAGTGTTACAGCTTATGTAAGAATAATATTACAGAGTTTGATTCAACAAGGAATGTGTGAATTAAAATGTTGATTAACTTAAAAGCTTTTTTAACCAAATTATTTTTTTCAGTTTGTCTAAATTGTGGTGGACAAACAATCTCAAAATACCGCCAAAATGAAAGTGCAAAGTTACATTGTGAACAAAAAAGTTTGTTTTATATTTGGATGAAATTCTTGTTTAACAGTTATTTCAAAATAAACCCAAAGTAATGAATTTAGATAAGTTTTTCTTTTTTAATTAATGTTTTAATTATTTTATGTAGCACAATTTAACCAGCTCAGTTGATCTCATGTTTTTATAATGTATTTAAGTATTTTTTTTATTTATGTCAACTATCTGTTAGTTTATTTTATGATTTGTATTTGGATCGATAATAGCAGAAGTGAGGTAAGCTCTATAATATTTGAATATGGGTTGCCTCACTTGTACTATTTTTGATCCATTTGCTATTTAAGTTTTGTCTCTTTCGAAACATAGCAACAATTCTGAATGACACCAAAAGTGGTGGCTTCTATTTTTTAAGGATTCTAGGTAAATTACATGATTTTGAAAACTATGTTTATTTAAAAAAAATATATGTTTATCCCAAACTTCATTTACACTCACTCGAATAACCAATTGGATCTAGTTTATAATAACACATCAAATGAAATGAAACGCACCAATGTAAATTCATTGAGAAATAATTTATTAAATATATAACCTCTCGTATTAATATTCACACCACAATTATTTTAAAGTAATTTCAAAAGGTAAAATTGATAACATTACCACAAATACTAACTTTTCTAAATGCTATATTATTAAAGGTTATGCATCGCACTAACATAAAGTATTTGTGTTTAACTATTTTACCTAAATATTTTATATGGACTAAAATTTAATTAGATATAGATCTATTTTTATATTTAATAATTGTTTACCTTCAAAAAATAATTGATGTCGAGTGTACTCAATATTGCATTAATTTATCATTTAGAATGAATAATGCTGCAATTAAATAAGTTCTTTATTGTCCAATAAAGAAAGTTTCACATTAATGAAGTCCGTTCCTTTGGGAAAGATTATTTTTTAATGCTTCATTGATAAACCTTCAATTTTAACCCTTCAAGTTATGACTAATTTGGGTTTTTCAACTAAAATACATTGAAGTGTTTTTTTGAATATAACTTTATTGCTTCACTCAGATTTGTTCCTTAGGCACTAAGGGTTAAAACAGAGAAGTATTGTTTATTTTGTATTTTTTTCTTGAAAACTCATTTTACGAATTTTTTCATTCGTGTCAGAAGCAATAAACATACAGTTGTCAGTTATTTCGTATAAGGAAACAGAAATGAAATTTTAAGAGCAATTTATATTTGATGAGAAGGGTTGTTGCTAATATTAAATAAATGAAATAGATTAGTTTTCATTTTTTATCGAGCGTGCGTATGTAGTAGCGTAGCTCTATATTTAGTTTACTTTTCGAAATATGACAAAAAGTGGTGTGTCATAAAAGTTTTTAATTAGTGACTTTTGAGCAATGTTTGT
>JARUHE010328026.1:0-11050 GCA_031471125.1 Archaeomysis grebnitzkii | reverse complement strand
CATTTCTTTAGATAAAAAGGTTTGAAAATTTGAAATGGTACATTTATTTAGGTCAAACGTTTTACATTGGATGGATGGAACATCCGCCTTCTAGTATATATTTCTATGATTGTAACAATTAAAAACAAATTATTTTTGGTCATCTTGTCTACCAATATTGTAACCATAGAAAAGCTATGTTCATTACTAGAGGTATGCTATTTTATTTATTTGTAATTTATTTTAATATTTTTATATAATTATCAATGTATATGATACGGTATTGCAGTAAAGATAATTAATGTAAACAGGCATTAGCATTACATATTAACAAATCATTTTTAAGTTATCTAAACTTAAAAGTTTAGTATATGCATTGGTTCTTGATTGATGGAAAGTAAGTTGAAAAACCGTTGATTGTGTAAGGGCATAGTTTTGTTTACTTGTTCGAAGAGTTTATTTGGAATTGGTTTCAACTTTATTTTTAACAACATTTCAAAGAAAATACATATATTCTTTTGATGACGACTGTGCTGTTATAGTATATTATTTGTATCACCTTTATCTTAACCCCTTCCGTATATTTGTGTTACGTGGGTTTCCAGTGTAAGTGATACTCACGTATATCATGGTACACCCATGGCCTTCCCGTGTAAGTGATACACAGATATATCATGGGTGCACTCATGGCCTTCTCGTGTAAGTGATACACATGTATAACATGGGTGCACCTATGAGCTTTCCGTGTAAGTGATACATACGTATAATATGGGTGCATCATGTAACCTATGTCTTATCTTCCATCGAATACAGTATTATAGATATTGTATAGCGCCGTGACTGCGTAACCACTGATTAATTGAGGAAATGACCGACTGCTGTTTCCCAAAGCATCACTAAAAAGCCCACCAATCAAAATAATACTTTCAAACTCTTATCCAAAACCTCACTAATTAACGAAATTGACTATACAAATTCCACAAAGACTCGGCAATCAATGATATTAATTCAATACATTCTTCAAAAACTTAATATTCAAAGGGATTAACTATAAACCACATCCAAAAACGTACTCATCAAATGGATGGATTCTAGAACTCTCCAAAAACTTAATAACCAAAGGGATTAACTCTAAACCACATCCAAAAACGTACTCATCAAATGGATGGACTATAAAACTTCTCCAAAAACTTAATAGCCAAAGGGATTAACTCTAAACCACACCCAAAAGATTACTCATCAAAGGGTTGGACTCTAAACCACATTCAAAAACGTACTCACTAAAATGGTAGACTCCAAACCACATCCAAAAACTTACTCATCAAAGGAATGGACTCTAAAACAACTACAAAAATTTACTCACTAAAGTGGTGGACACTAAGCCACATCCAAAAACTTACTCATCAAAGGGATTAACTCTAAACTAACTCCAAAAATTTACTCATCAAAATGATGGACTCTAAAACAACTCCAAAAATTTACTCACTAAAGTGTTGAACTTTAAACCACATCCAAAAACTTACTCATCAAAGGGATGAACTCTAAAACACCCCAACAGCGTACGCACCAAAGGAATGGATTCTAAACATGCTCCATGGTACATACCATCAATGCACGAGATGCACTAAAACCTTTCTCCATTACCATCTAAATCTCCCAAAAAAGAAAAATCAAAAGAATGGGATTTAAGTCTTGCCCAAAATCCAACCAATCAAAAGGATGGACTCAAAACCCACCAATGAGAGGGATGGACTCGGACGTTTCGGGCATTTTTTCAGCAATGGCGAGCATGAAGACGCTGAAAGCGAGCAGCACAGTGACGCCGAGCGCGATCTTCTCGCCCGAGTCTGGTGGCAGACAAAAGACCAGCAGCGTCAGAATGGACATCATGAGGCAAGGGACGACCACGTTGTACATGTAGTACAAGATCTTCCTTCTGCGGAGAAATGACAAAACAAATTAGAAATTGAAGACATTGTAAATTGGAAATCATAAATTTGAAAAATGAGCACCAATTTTTACATTCAGTACGTGACATTTTTAAATAAGTTTTCGAGTCTATACTTTTATGATAAATCAATTTTTATACACGGTAGCTGAACATTTATTATGTACAATGAAATATTTGCATGTATGTGTGTGTTTTTTTGATTTTTGTTTGTGGGTTACCTACTGAACCAACTTCTATACGATTTAGAATATAAATTTATGTTCTAGATAAGGTGGCGCAAAATTAAATTTTTGAAATTGCCAAGGCATGGGAAATCATATGTTTATTAGTAGTAAATAAACAACAGTTATAAAATTTCAAAGTTTTACGAAAATATTTCGACAATTGTTTGCAATGAAAAAACTGTAACTTTTGAATAATTTTTAAAATGTGTTTGGTGTGAGTAACTTTACCCTAGGGTAAATATGACTTTTCCAATTTTTTTTTCAAATAATGTGTTTTAAAAAGTAGATAAATATTGTTTTACCTATATTTATCATTTCAAGAAAGCTCTTACCGACCAAATCATAAAATAATACTTAAGAACATTTTTTTCAAGTTTTAAATGTTTGATTTAAAACAAAAAAGTTAAATGATGAATAGTTTGAGACTTTTTAATTAATTTTTTTATAATTAAATATAATAATTTATGATTTAACTTGTTTTACCATTTTAAGAAAGTTAATTCCACATAAAATGATGTATGAATCATTATGAAGAATAATAACATTTTTGCTTTCAATTATAAATATTAAATGTAAAATAAGATCCATGAAAATAGTGTTAGTGATTTGAGATAAGATAATTTTTGTCTGCGTTTTATAAAATTATTTTTTCTATTATTTTATCAAGAAATTAAACTACAACTAACAAATAATAAGTTTCAAGCAATGGTTGTAATTCTCAATACCCTAATTTTGTTGTGGTGTTCACTATCCAAGGTGGTTAATTACTTTCATTTATAGCAGAAGATTGAAGTAAACAACTATCATAGGCAACAATTCAAGCTTTTTCAATATTCATTTTATTAAAAAAATTTTTTACTTAGACAGTTTACAGGTTTTGGTTTAACCATTCTTTTGTTTCAGTAAATCCCTTCTGCTATGTACACTCGTAAGCACATCAATCTGGAGTTCTTAAAGTATTTCCTTTTAATTCTAACATGTTTGTATTTCTATTGTTTATTTAGTTTACAGAACATTTATCGTAATAAAATCATCTCAAAAATTACACATTTACTATAAATTACAACACAATGTTTGATTATTTGTCTTTGGCTCAGGTTCAGTTCAAAGATAGAGAATAATTCTCCAATGAATTCACAATGTAAAAGAACACTTGATTAATTTTATAGTTATTAATTACTCCTTATTAAATAAACGCATGCAAAAATTTAAGATTTGAATATTGTTCTATAACTTCACAAAAGCTCTTACCAAATAAACAATATAAACATAACATTAACATATATTTTTCTTAAATTATAATTATAAAGTAAAATACAAAAACGTTTAAATTTAACAATTTTTTAGTGATCAACTATAAATATTTATGATGTAAGTTTTACTTTATCATTTATGAAAACTGTTAAAAAAAGAATTGATATATAAATCATGTGGAAAAAACGTTTTTATAATC
Source organism: Archaeomysis grebnitzkii (assembly GCA_031471125.1). Lineage (NCBI taxonomy): Eukaryota > Metazoa > Arthropoda > Malacostraca > Mysida > Mysidae > Archaeomysis > Archaeomysis grebnitzkii. Next base: position 7,443 of record JARUHE010328026.1, on the reverse strand, counting down.
ATAAATGTTAATTATAAGTTAAGGGAACGGCTAAAATAGTGACAATTCAAAGATACATAAAAAAATGCATACTTCTTTTAGTTGTCAGTTTAAATATTTATAATTTGATTAAACTGTATTCTGTAACCTCAAGAAAGCATTTACCATCAAAATTAGATATATACACATATATGTCAGAATTTAATTTATTAAACAAGTAATTTATACAATTAAAGTACATATAAAGGACCACAATGTGAATATCTAATACTTGGCTGACGTCCCTTTTTCATTTTTTAGTGTAAGGACCCTTCTAGGCATGCTAGCCACGAATTCACAAATATTATCTTGAGGAATTTCTTGCCATGTTTCATGCAGTAATCCTAAAAGTTCAGACTTCGAAGATGGTTTCCTGCTCTTTTTCGAAGGTTTCGTTGTAATATGCCCCTGATGTGTTTAATAGGGTTCATATCCGAGGACTGATTTGGCCATAAAAGTTTCTTGACCCCATTTTGACTCAACCAATTTTGTGTTGCTTTAGCAGTGGGACAAGGAGCTCCATCTTTCATAAATAGGGAGATCATTTTCATTCGTTCTACCACTTGAGTATATTGGAAGGAGTCCTTCCTTCAATATAGAAACATAATTTAGCTGAATTGAGGTTTCTTTGACACTCTACAAACTCTGATTGACCATCATTCCAAATTTCACCCCAGACCATTACTGAAAAGCCTCCATGTTTCACTGTTGGCTGCAATTTTATGAGGTCAAATTCTTGAGTGCAGAGTCTCCATACCTGAACTCTTCTACTGTCAGACAATAATACGAATTGCGACTCATCAGTGAAAATGGCAGTGCTCCAAAAGGCCCCAGGTCTCTCCACTATCTCACGAGCCCAATCCTTTGTGCATTTGAAATTGGCTGGACGAAAGAGTCTTATTGCAGCTCTGCCATGGTAGCCCAGCTTATGGAGATACCTGACAACTGTTCTGGGAGGGACATCCGCCTGTGTTGCTATGTCAGAGGCCTTGCAACATGGTTCTTCTTCGACATTTCTTATAACTAGACGCAAGGTATCTTTCAGATGGTCCGGGACGACCTGGATGATGTTGTGTGTGTTCCTTGCCCTCTCGGGTGAATTGCACGATCACTCTGTTAACAATAGATAGGAGCATTGAAAGATTTTCAGATATTTTGCGTTGAGCAGGTCCACCTTCATGTTGACCTACATTACGACCTTACTAAAAGTCAGACAGGTTTAATGCTCCTTTGGTTCGTGAAATGCTTAAATCATCCTATATGTAATCTGAATTATAAACCTAAGTTAATATAGCATTTGAATTAACTGTAAATAACATTAAGCAGGAAATAAGAGCAGAAATGCATTTTTTTATGTCTATTAAATTCTGACATGTCTGTGTAGTTTGTTAGTTTCTTATTTTTATATTGTCAATATTAATATGAAACGGAAGTCTAACGTATAAGACTTAGTTATATTATAGCCTTTTATTTAGTATTTGGAGCATATAAAAAAGTAAACAAAACGTGTCTGGATAATCGAATATGTGATTAAAATAAATTATTCTCAGCTCATTAATATTAAAATGATAATTGAAAAAATCTTCGTTATTAAATTTGAAAAGTTTCTTCATCTTATTAATTCGTGCATATCAATTATCATCTATTGAATACATCGAATTGATTTTTCTGTTATAAGTATTCAAACTTTTAGCTCAACTTGATTTGATATTTTTGTGCAATTAAATTCACTCTTTTTTTATTTAAAACATTTGTATATGTTTTGTTTTTTAACAATAATTTAAATTACTTTTACGAAAAGATGATGAACATTTAGTGATAAAAACTTTGAAAATTATGATTTTGGAGAAACAAAAAGTGAGAAAATAAGATTTATGGTTACAGTGTGTTTTGATCATAATTATGATAGTGACATCTGCAAACATCTAACCTGATCATGATGGTGATGGTGACATCAGGAAAGAACTTACCTGATCATGATGGTGATGATGACATAAAAAGGGCGAAGTAACCTGATCATGATGGTGATGGTGACATCAGGAAAAAAATAACCTGATCATGATGGTGATAGTAACATCAAGAAAGAACTAACCTGATCGTGATGGTGATGGTAACATCAAGAAATAATTAACTTGATCATGATGGTGATGGTGACATCAGGAAAGAACTAACCTGATAATGATGGTGATGGTGACATCAGGAAAGAACTAACCTAACATGATGGTGATGGTGACATCAGGAAAGAGTAACCTGATCATGATGGTGATGGTGAAACCAGGAAAGAATTAACCTGATCATGATGGTGATAGTGACATCAAGAAATAACTAACCTGATCATGATAATGATGGTGACATCAGGAAAGAGCTAACCTGATCATGATAGTGATGGTGACATCAGGAAAAAATAACCTGATCATGATGGCGATGGTGACATCAGGAAAGAACTGACCTGATCATGATGGTGATGGTGATGGTGACATCAGGAAAGAGCTAACCTGATCATGATGGTGATGGTGACATCAGGAAAGAACTGACCTGATCATGATGGCGATGGTGACATCAAGAAAGACCCAGCGCAATAAAACACAACTCTTCAACTCCACATAAACAACACCCTGCTCCCAACGGTCAAGGAACCAAAAATCCTTGGCCTCACATTTGACCCCAAATACACCTTTTCAAAACACATAAAGGACACCAAAACAAAAACCAAATCATCAATAAACATGTTAAAGGCCCTCACGACAACACACTGGGGGAAAACCAAAAAAAACATTCTTACCACATACAAAACAATAACCAGACCAATAATAGAATACGCAAACACCAAATGGTCACCCATCACATCTACCACAAACATAAACAGACTACAGACAACACAAAACACTGCAATCAGAACTGTCACAGGATGTACACTTGACACCAACATACAACACTTACATGAAGAAACGAAAATACTCTCCATCCAGACTCTCCTACAACTACTCCCCAACTAAGAAAAACAGCACAACACCCAAACTACCTACTACACGATCTCACACAACAACGAAATAATCCCAGGCACATGAAGCAAACAATATTTCAAAACAACAATAACTACACCACCAACATAGACACCATACCTGAACAAACCACACACCAAACAATCAAACAAAATAAGAAACTCATACACACTCACATAGTAGCAAACCACACCAACAACAGACAACCAAACAGGGTATTAAACAGAACAGCTCCAGATATAAACAACACCGAAGAAATTCTACCTCACAACATGCGCAGAACACTGGCACAACTCCGAACAAATAAATCCCCACATCTAATTGAATACCTACACAAAATAGCCCCTGACTCACACCCATCATCCAATTGTCCATTGTGCCAACAACATACACACAACACCACACATCTGATCGCATGCCCGCGTGTGTAGACGGACATGACCCCGGAAGCCCTCTGGACGGACCCGGTGGGAGCGGCGGGGTTACTAGCCCGATGGTCGGACCTGCTGGGGTGGGGGCTGGAACCACCGACGTGAGGGCTCCGTCCTCTATGTCGGGCACGGAGGGGGGTCGACAACAACAACAACAAAACACAATCTTTTGGAAACCTTATTTTCAAATATGTTTAAGATTATGTAATTATACCACATTATATAAATGTTCTTTTTAATGTAAATGTTGGCGTCCTAACATCTTGAAATCTGCAAATGAAGACTAGCAAAGGTAGGATAGATAAGAAACCACTTCACCCTTTAACATTTGTAATATTTTATTATTTTGGTATTTCAAGTTTTTTGATGAAGTTCATTTTTGTACTTAAGGTATAGGTCGTTGTTCACCTGTTCAATCACTTCTATTAAATCAATGATATAACGAAGACAAATTTTCATTAAACATTAATTTCCACAAAATTCTGAAACATTTCTCCGCAATTGAGGGACCAGTGATGCCAGATCGGTGGAACTAAAATCCTGTCAAAAATCCTGGAAATTATGACTAAAAACTTTAAATTGTATATATAGAAGTCGGAAATGTATTTATGTTTTAGACACAAATTAATTGTATTAATGTTCACACATGGTCGAATTTGTAATGAAATCGAGATTAAAATAATTAAAACTATATGTTTATAATATACACATTGTAATTTGTAACATTTAGGCAGGAATAACCTATATTTATATTGAACATAGATAATAAGATATATATATATATATATATATGTGAAGGGGCACTAATTTTTCATTTAATGAAGTTTTGAGATATTTTACATGGTACAAATTTTTAATCTTTCTTGTATGAGCTTTTTCAATAAGACGGGTAATAGTTTTAACATTATTATCAAATTTATTTAATGTATTTACAAACATATTTAATTGCAATCTAGATTTCGCTACGACACTAGCTCTTCAGGCATTTGTTGTTTCATTATTTTGAATAAGTTTAAGTATTATGTTTTGTAGTTATTCTACGGGTTAGTAGCTTTCTTTTATGACAGATTTGAATATGTTTTACTGTTTTTTATTTTTTTTATTTAGTGTTATTTTAAATTTTCCTTCAACTCTGGTATTATTTCGATTATCTTTCGTACCATTTCATGATGTTGTTTTAATAGTTCTTTTATTAGTACATTTTTATATTTAGATATATAGCTTCCAGCTGCATCGGTTAGCTCTTTTAATTCAGGTATTCGTTTAGTTAGTTCTAGATGTTGCTCTAGTTTTTCATCCACCCTTTTATACATTTGATAAATTTCTTTTTGTTTACCGTTATATTCTAAGTCATCGAAGTTGCTATATTTATGATGACTACTTGTAATTTTTAATGTGTTATAGAACTGTAAATATTGTTCATTAATGGATGGTTTCTTATTAAAATAGCTTCTTTAATAGCTAATCTTTGTCTATTTTGATTTTCGCTTTCAATTACCTTGGTGTTTTGTCGTATAAATTCATTAATCTCTTTTCTTGTACAGATTATCATGAAAATGTTGAAGTATTATTTAAGCAAATGTGTGACGTCATAGTGACACAATATTAAATGAAAGGACTTAATTTGTAACACGTTTCCGATCACTTGGCCATGATGATTGTTGGCTACGCCCAAGTTATTATGATTGGTGATTGATTTGGAAAGTCTGTTTCTTAAACTGTATAAGCCAAGATTTAGTCTATTTAATTATAATGTTATAACAAGTTTTCTTTATTAATAAGTTTTGTAGCTTTTCAAAAAAAAATCTTAACGAAACTACGCGCAGTAATAAATGATTATCCACCATTATATTGAAATAAAAAAATAATAATTATTTGCATTTATTTTTTTTTGTTTAAAACTGGACTTCATTATCATTCTCTGATAACCTTATCTTAGTCTTGTAATTTTGCTTTTTTTCTTTGGTACGAAATGTATTCCTTGCTGTTGACATTAAAAAATATTAAATTAAAAAAGTGTCGACATTAAAAAATATTAAATTAATAAAGTGGAATGTAAAACATTATTAAATGATTTGTTTTGAACCAAACATGACGTAAGATTTTCCATTAAATTTACATCTACACTTTACATAATTACACGCCTGAGGTCGTAACTAAATTTAAGAAAATACATTCAATGGATTTAACTGCATTTATTTAATATCATTTCCGCCATTTCTTGATCTATATTTACGAGATAAAAGTTTCCTGCGTCGAATAAAACAAAAAATATTCTCAGACCTTACATTTACAAATTTATAACTCTCGTAGCACCGACTTGTTAATTAAAATATAATATTTATTATTTTTAAATATTTCATCAATTTGTTAATTAAAATATAATATTTATTATTTTTAAATATTTCATCAATTTGTCAATTAAAATATAATATTTATTACGTTTATTATCATTTTTAAATATTTAAAAATCTGTACTACGGTTGGTTCAACTGTGGCCTTTCGTATGGTTCTAAACACAACTGTTATTTCATTATTTTACTATCTAATTAAAAATATTAATTTCAAAGAGGCTGGTCATTATTGAAAAAAATATTTTTTTGATTTCACAAATAACTAAACACTAATAAAATAATTGTATTCTAATTGTAAAAATAATAATATTCGTTTCCATAGTTAACAAACGAAATATATGTTAGAAGAATACAAAATAGATAAGCAATTTGAATATTTATTCACCCTATTTGTATATAAACTGAAATTTTGGATTTAATATATTTAACAGATTCCTAGTTAAAAACTGTAAGATAAAATACACTTTAGATTTCTTGTTCTTTGTTGTATTGAGTTATCTTAATAATAATAACAATTAAAAAAAATATTTCATCAATTCTTTGACTCTCAATGGTCACTCAATTTGATGTTTAATAATTATCACTCACACATGAGTGCGTACCCTAAAATGTTTTGTCAGATTCTGTACCACTATGAAGCTGTGGTAAGTCTAGAATAAATTAATTAAGTCTAACCCATCACGTTCAAGTATCACAGCATGGCTTAGAAAAGATTGAAGCTCACATGAAATATGTTCATGAAGTATTGATCGATAGACATTTAATCATTCATTTACATTAAGATTAAAATCATAAAACGGTTAAGCAAATTATCATTTAATAAGTGTTCCACATTTTTTTTCAGAAATATTCAATGAAGACAATGCATTTTTTGATTAATACTAATAAATATATTGTTCGAAAAAATAAAAAAAACAGCCGACGTATAAAAAGGAAGTTTAATTTTTTAAATTAAAATTTTTTGTTATTGATTGAATCAAATTGAGTCTCATCGATCAATATTAAGAAAGTTAAAAACGGATCCAATCATAACTTGTAATTGATTTTCTTTTGCATCTTCTTTGACCTTTTAAGCTGAATGAAGCGCCAGTTTTTTTAAATACTGCATTGATTAAAATGTATGTTGAAGATTTTTTCATTGATGTAGACTAATTCTTGATGTTTTTTTAATTTCTAAGGTTTTAATATGAAAAATTTCAATTTTTAAGACTAATGATGAAACCAGAAACAATCAATAATTAGAATATTTTTATGGATTCAGTTTAATATTAAGTGTATTTTACACGGATACATAATATTGCTATGTGAGTTTTTTTTGTCTTGAAGTACCCTTTTAAAAATCTCAACCAAATAAAGAGAAACCTACATAATCATGGAGATAAAATTATTGCGCATCTTTTGAGCTATAAAATTGATATTTGGTCAATTACAATACAAATTACATACAAAGTTATACGAAATTAAAGCATGATATGATAGGATTTGTGTAACCACATTTTTGCGAGACCATCTGTCTTTTACCCTACCCGTATGTTATGTAGCTAGCGTAGGGATTTTTTTGTACATATAACATGTATTTTAGTGCGTTTAATATACACTAACTGTAGATCAAAACGTTTAATAAATTATATTTATATA
>JARUHE010328025.1:0-19309 GCA_031471125.1 Archaeomysis grebnitzkii | reverse complement strand
TCATCTATGGACTAACCCCACTAGTTAATTAAATACAAACTAACCACACTAGTTAATCATCTATAAACTAATCACACTAGTTAATTAAATATAAACTAACCACACTAGTTAATCATCTATAAAATAATCACACTAGTTAATTAAATATTAACTAACCATACTAGCTAATTAACTAAAAACAAACCACACTAGTTAATCATCTATGAATTAATCATACTAGTTAATTAACTAGAAACAAACCACTCACAAAATTAGTAATTTAACGAAGACGAATTTTTATCAATTTGAACTAATCACCGAAATGACTAACACTGAAATGAAAACCGTCTAATCACAATTCACGTCAAAGTTTTAACTAAAACGAGACTTCCTTGACTCAAGAATAATTATTCATATTTGAAAAATAATTTTTTAAATAATTAATTAAACATTTTTAATTGTTAATTTATTTCATATTGAAGATAAATATATAAATTTAGTTTTAAACTAGTTATATTAGTTTAATTTTTTTGTTAAATTATTAATTTTGATATGTTTACTTATTTTATTTTGTTTATTTTCTTGAGTTTACGAACTCTGCTCTACTCTTCTTCATGTATGTATACTTCAGTACAAACAGAGTCTGTCCTTTATGTGGTTTAGTTTACATTTTTTGTTTTTACTGTTCTTGTTGTTTTTGTTATTGTTGTTATTGTTGTTTTTGTTATTGTTGTTTTTGTTATTGTTGTTTTTGTTATTGTTGTTTTTGCTATTGTTGTTTTTGTTATTGTTGTTTTTGTTATTGTTTTTTTTGTAGTTGTTGCTGTTGTTGTTTTGGTTCTCACAGATATTTTTTCTCATTACTGGTGTTTTTTTTTATTTTTTCTTTGTACAGTTGTTGTTGTTTTGTAACTGCTTTTGCTTATAATATTTTTCTTGTCGTGTTGTTTCGTTATTGTTTTTGTTCATACTTTTTGTTCATATCATTGTTTATGTTTTTGCTTTTGTTGTTGTTTATTTTATATTGGTGTTGTACTCGTGGTTTATTTCATTCGAGTTGATGTTAATAGTTGCGTCGTCATTATTTTGTTATTTGTTTTAACATTTCTTCCTAACTGAAAAACCGCAAAAATTTATCAAATTACCAACGACAAAAATTATCAAAGTTTTTTCTCTAGATGTGTAATGATAACCTTAATAATTACTGTACTTAATAGTTAATATTTTATTTTTTAATAACATAAAGCTTAACTAACAACTCAACTACTGATACCAAAAGACTATTATTATTATTATTATTATTATCAAATGGTATCAACAATTGGCATGATAATACTATTTCGAATACCAAAAAATATCAGAGTACCATTTTGATGAGTGACCACATTCGAACAGTTCGATGGTGAGATGCAAAACAATCCAACTCCAATGGAGTACTATACTACTTGGCATATTTTGCATCTCAGTCTTCATATATTGATGTAGTTGATATTTAGGTGATTGTATTTCACACCCGCAGCCTAACTTATTGGATCAAAATATATGACAAATAACGTAAAAAAAATTATGAATATGTTTCAGTAAAATTTAGTCGAATATTTATGTGACAATTTTGTTGTATGAAGTAAGTTCACGAAAGTTTTATTAAACTGTGTTTGAAAAACGAAGTTTCAATAAATGATCTCTGATTGTTGCAGTTGTTGTTGTTAGGATTGTTGTTGTTCTTGTTGGGACTGTGGATGATTTGTGGACTGTACGAAAATTTTGTATTTTTTTCAAACCAATAAAAATATTAATTTTACAGAAAAGTTTGTTTAAATGTAAATGAAAAACAACATTCTACACTGGTATCAGTAAAGATTTTTTATTAAATCAATATTTTCTTATTAAAACATATATTTTTTAAAAAACTTGAAATTCGTGGTTAACCAAGATTTTATTTGAAGGTTTACAGAAAAGTTTATTTGAAACAAAACAAAATTAAATAACAGAAAATTCTATGGTAGAATGCCTGAAGGAAATTTTTGCTTATGTCTTATACTTTTTTAAACAATAGACATTTTAGGAGTTTTTAGACTTAGCCTATTTATCATCAAATTCATAATTAACCAAAAAAAAATTTTGAACTTTTAGAGATATTTTTATTATAAACAAATGAAAGAAAAGGATTGATATAATAACATATAGAATTTTATTAAATAATTATACAATTTTAGAAACTTATTAAAAATACAAACATACTCTTTTAATGTTTAGCATTTACTCGTACTTGTTTTATGTTTTGATGAACTTTTCACTACAGCTGTATAAACACGTTATAAATAACTTTATTTATTTATCCATTTATTTATAAACAAGTTATAAAATAGTTGTATTTATTTGTTTATAAACAAACTATAAAATAATTTTGTTTATTCAATTATAAACAATAAATAAATATTTTTTTTACAAAACCCCAAAATTTTTAATTATTTCCGTTCCTTTTTTTCAAATATTTTTATTAATTTTTCTTTTTGATCATTTCATGAAGGTTACGTTCTTGACCAACCTCCTTTTTTGTTTTGTATCAACTTTTTTTAAAGTGAAATCATACGACTGTTTTAAAATCGTATCGTGACGGGTTAAAAACACTATTTCGGTTAAAACATTGTTTTTGTGTTAAAATTTGTGATTATAGAGATTTATATATGTATATAATTATAAACATTAACATAAAACAATGTTTCTATCCAAATAAGATGTTTTTTAACCAGTCACGATATGATATGAAAATATTGATACGATGTTAATTTAAAAAAGGTTTTTCAAAAGAAAAAGGTTGGACGAGAACGTAACCATAAAAGTTATCTCATTAACACCAAACTAATGAAACTAATGAAAATAATTGTAAATTGTCATTAATTATCGTTCACATCTCATTAAAAAATTATTAAAAAAATTAAAATAATTGTAAATTGTCATTAATTATCATTAATATTTCATTAAAAATTGTTAAATTAATGAAAATGATATAAAATTGTCATTAATTATTGTTAACATTTCATTAAAAAATTGTTAAAATAGTTGTAAATTGTCATTAATTATTCGTTCACATTTCATTAAAAATTGCTAAAATAATGAAAATAATATAAAATTGTTCGTGTCACCACTGGAATGCCTTACCGCTGGAGATGCGACTTGCTCCTTCGCTCTTCACATTTAAACATCTTATTAAGGATATGTTGCTTAATAGTTATATTGTTAATTAGTTTTTGTTTTGCATTTTTCATGTGTTTAATTCTATCATAATGTGATGAATTTATGAATTTATTAATCAGGAGTTTGGCTATAAGAAATTTGTTTCTTGCCGAGCTCGACCATTGTTAAAAAATTTATATGTATATAAAATATATATTTATAAATTGTAATTGTTGGTCAATAAATATATTTCTTTCTTTTTATTTCTTTCAACAAAATTGTAACCTATGTGCAGGGCAAAGGGAAAAAAGAAAAAATGACGAACGTTATTATTCACCCAATGCATCAAAATCCCTTTCAAACATTTTGTAGGTTCCGAAAAAAATATGAACAAAGATATGTATATAAGTCAAAGGAATGAGATGGAGCACGTTACTATTCACTCAATGCTTCATAATCTTCTTCAAATATTTGTAGGTTCAAAATAATCGTGAACAAAAAAATATATATGTAAGGCAAACGAAGGAATTGACGCACGTTATTATTTACCCAAATCGTCAACATCCCCATCAAACATTTACATGCTTAGAAAAATCGTGAACAAAATAACACCCAGAAACTGAGTAATATCAGTTTCACATTTTTCACTTTGAAAATTACTTTTGTGTTTTGCTGAAGATACGTGTTTCATTGTAACTTTACAGCATTTACAATAAGAAACGTGTTTGTTATCCTTGTCCTATTGATTCCAATCTTTGAAGACGGGATCTTTCAACCACTCATTAAATGTTTGGTTATACCACGTTATTTTATTTTTTAGAAGATACCATAATAAGAGATGAAATAACTACACAAAACAATACCACACGACACCGGCGTACAACATTGGTTACGGTCGGATGCAGATGCACGTGTGTAAACTTGCATCCAAAACTAGAAAAAATCTAGCTTGGCATTTCGTATTGCATCCGTTTTTTATAAACAAATTTCTTCAATTTTCTTGACACCTCAAGAAATTTTTATAAACTTGATTTCATGAAATACATGGTGAATGAAATAAATATAGTTATTTACTGTTAAATAAGTTTTCAATACATAGGACAGCACATTGTTATGAAATGTTATTTATAAGTAAATATATGTATCTGACAGCAGCTAAATCATAGTTTAAACAAAATAATCGGCAAAAGCCTAGTTTTGGTACATATAAAAAAGTACTGAACATACTGAACATGAAAGATATTAATATTTAACTTATTTTGTGTAATAGTATCTTTCTTGTTCAGTACTAAAACGAAAATCAAGATCGTCCAACGTGGAGACATACATTGTTGCCAGTGTTGAACAAACTGAACTGTTTAAAATTTGCTATGGTTTTGAAAAAACGAAAATTGCCATACATAAGCTAAAGATGTATCAAATTTCCCTACATTGGTTACGGTCAGATGCAGCTGCAGATGAGCAAGTTTGCAGTCAAACCTGAAGATTTCTAAACTTTGCAGTTCATTATGCAACCGTGAATCGTTTACGGTGGTAAAAGTTATATCAGGTTTGTACAAACAAATATTTCTTCAATTTTCTTAACACCTCAAAATTTTTTTATAAATTTATTTCGTTAGAATACATGGTGGACGAAATAAATGTAGTTATTTAATGATAAATAAGTTTGTAATACAGAGGACAGTAGATTTTTATGAAATATTATTTATAAGTAAATATATGTATCTGACAACGGCTAAATCCTACTTTAGATACAATAATCGGCAAAAACCTAGTTTAGGCATAAATAAAAAAGTACTGAACATGAAATATATTCATATTTTACTTAAGTTACCTAACGTAACCTAACCTAACATAAATCACAAATAAAAGTTGCCATTGAAGAAATAAAAAGCTCCCTAAATTGATAGTACTTGTTTGATAAAGTGGCTAGATTTGATTATTGTGTCTTAAGTAGGATTTAGCCGTTGTCATCGACATATATTTACTTATAAATAATATTTCATAAAAATCTACTGTCCTATGTATTAAAAACTTATTTATTCCGATTTGTTTTATGTGTGTGAAGTATTTCACCCCCGAGCCTAGTATGCATACTTCTGTCCTTTGTAATTAAGGTCGCACCATTTGTCCGAACCTTAGAATTAGTTTATTGGTATCAATTCAGCATTATATCATTTTACCTCCCTTATAGTGTTAATTGAAATTGGAATAGAAAATGAACTATTATAGCAATTAGAGATCATGAGACGAGTATGGCAAGGGTGTGTTATGTCAGCAGACCTATTTGTCTTGTATGTAGAAAAGATTAGGAATGAATGAATATATAAAAAACGGGCCTATCCCCGGTGCTGCACCCGGAGGGTATTCAGCACCTACAAACCACGAAGATTATACTTCGTCTAGCTAACATAAAACGGGTTAAAAACACATTTAATAAAAAATTAAAGTTGATAAGCCAATTCAATCTTTAAGCAACCTAACCATACAACACGTAATAAATTCCAATGAAGTTGGCTTCTCTTTTCACACAGTTAAAATGTCATCGTCCAAGAAAGGAACGCATACCTCACGTAATAAATTCCAATGAAGCTGCCAACTTTTCGATCCCTGAAATAAACCTGGCACTGTCCATAAAAGGAAGGCAAACACAGAAAAAATTCAAATGGAGTTGTCTCCTCTTTTTCCCCTCAGTTAAGCCAGACACCATCCTTAAGAGGAAACCAAACAACAAGTAATAAATCCCAATGAGGTTGGCATCTCTTCCCCCAGTTGAAATGGCATCGTCCAAGGAAGGAACGCATACCTCACATAAAAAAATCCAATGAAGTTGCCTCATCTTTTTTCTTCATAACCTAGACACCATCCTTAAAAGGAAACCAAACAAAACGTAGAAAAGATTAGGAGATCGATCATTGGTTTGAAATATATAGGTAGAGGTAACAGCATATAACGAAGAAGATTTACAAACCTTAACATATGCAACAAACTAAACAGGAGAGGAAGGGCTTACAGATAAACATTATGAAATTCAAGTTGCTAATAATGAAAACAAGCCAAGAACCCTCAAGGTGCAACATTGAGCATGTGCTAGACGAATCTGGGCAATGCATTGGATCTTTTGATCATGTTGGCATCCACTAGAGCCGTTAACTTTTCGCTTTAGGTACTATTAAAATCTAAGTATAAGGTTTAATTTTCTTTGTTTCTTTATCGTTATCACGTGGACAGGACGCTGGGTTATGCATCATCAATGGGAGCATCTAAACTTCAGAAGACAGAATGAATGAATGAATAGTATCACTCGGAATATGTGGATGTGGATAGACTGTTTTAAGGTAATTGGTCGTCATCCAGTATGTGGTTCAGTCGGAGCGAAGTTGTCACATGTTGGGCATCTCGGCCGTCTGATTCTGGAGAGGTAACTATGATAGATATTTTTCCTCCTTTTGTTCTCATTAGGACCAGGTATTATTTTCTTTTTGGCTATATTGACCCAAAAATAAGTATTGAATTTTCAAGAGATTTTCAGGTCTCGATCTACAATGAGTTTTCACATATAACTTTATTTTTGTTGTTAATAAACAAATACATTTTCAGTAAACTTTTATTGTAATAGAATATAAATGTACAACAAAATATAAAGAAATATTGTAATATTTCTTACAATTAAAATCAACCATATTTTATTTTAAAATAGCTGAGAATTGAAATTGAAGCAAAGTAAAAAATATTTTACAGCAATGAACATATAATATAAAATATAATAAAAATAAATATGATGTAATATGAAGTAGATAGGTAGCTATTGTCCTATAAAAATACAAACATTTCGATACAATTAAAAAATGGAATGATTCTTGTAGTTTTATTATGAAATTTACACAACACTAGAGCTACTGTGGCAAACAGTGAATGATGAACAAATAATGCATCAAATTTATAACAACTCACAAAGCGCTTGTCATTCTTATCATGATTACCCACTTCAGGTAATGTGTACCCTAAGGATATGTAGCCGATATATGGCACTTCCTTCAAGCCGGGGTAAACTTAGCATATGAGATTTTAAGAGAGGACAGCCACGTTCAAATTATGAATGAAATAACCTTAAAGTGGACTCAAACCGATGTCAATGAGATTTTCTTATGCAGCATTAATATCTACTCAGCCACCATCTCTCATAGAAGTAATGAAGCATTAAAAAGTAAATTGAACATTACAAAAATGTCCTTAGGTTGAAGACTGCACTGATGCAGTCGTACAAAAAAGTTCATCAAAGATACAATCCCCACAAGAGGAGATACATACTGGTCGCCCTCAGCTTTATGTAGGAAGGAAACCAGAGGAGCCCAATATAAATAGTGTATGCATGTTTATCGTACACGGTTAGCAGTTTAATTGATTTCAATTTACATATTTTTTTGCAATAAAATTAGTTAATTTATTTTTTATTTTGTTGACCAAATTTGAATTAAAATTATTAACAATCAACAAACATTAATTTTAAATAATAAAATCAACATTTAAATATTCTATTTGAGCTAAAATTCAACATAATTACATATACTAAAGCTAACTACATATTGCTTGTTAAGGCACTTTTTAAATGGTTGCAACAAATACAATTATTTATGAGACCTCCATTTTACTCACTCAGGAATAGATATTTAAAGAATTTTCTATACTACAATAGTTTAAAATCTACTGTTTCTTGAATGAGATGAAAACATGGAAAATTCAGCTTTTCAACACCGAGATACAATGAAATGCCTTAAAATATAACCTATAAACAAAAATATTGATATCTAAAAAACAGCAAAAGACGAAGGCACCATTTTGTGCTTAAACTATGTTATGGAAGATTACATTTTGTGTGCTAAAGTTTTAATCGTATGCTTGGGATCAGAAGAACAGTTTTATATGTTGATCAAGTTCTCTTTTAAATCTTATTGCAACAAACTTTTTAACAATTAAATTACCATCAAATTCCTTCAACATAAACACTTGAATGGGTTTTAATATTATAAGAGGACATCAAAATTTACAACATAACATCAAATCATGTTTTATTATGTGGCTAACACAAAGATAAAATCAATTATAGCTTTTCTTCATGCACCCAAACATATATAAAAAAGTAATCACATACTTACATCTATTAAACAAAAATAATTTGTATTTCTTGGATAATTTTGTACGGATATATTAGGTTATTTACCAAAACAGTGAAATTTTAGCATAAACATTTAAAATTTTATTTTAACATAGTTTTGATATATTTTAAATCTAATACAAATAAAATCATCAACATGTATGCTTTATTCTTTACATCATACATATTGATTTTTTGTCTCATGAAATAAAAAGTAAAGTTTTCTTAAAGCCTAAACTAAATCAATTTCCTTACAACTATTACATCACATATTCAAGTACACCATTAAATAATAAAGAGATTCAAACAAAAAACTAATTTAAAAGGAGCTCGAAATAACTGAGCTTAAGTCTACATTCACCTTTTCAAAAACCTTTAAAAATCTCTTTATTTTCAAACGCTAATTTTTTATATTATTTGAAATACTTATAAACCACAATAGCTGCTGAAGCCAGCAGAGCTGTTAATACAAATACCTGTATTATTTGAATGGTTTGTACAAATAATGAAAGAGA
Source organism: Archaeomysis grebnitzkii (assembly GCA_031471125.1). NCBI lineage: Eukaryota > Metazoa > Arthropoda > Malacostraca > Mysida > Mysidae > Archaeomysis > Archaeomysis grebnitzkii. The sequence continues at coordinate 10,483 of JARUHE010328025.1, read as the reverse complement.
AAGTAATGGTAGAAGATTTCAGAATGAAAAATTAGACTCAAACGATGGTAGAATAGGAGTCAAGGATGAATACATGTCTAAGCCTTTACCCAATGGCTGAAACTGAGTGAATGAAGTCCCAAAAAATGGAAGGTTCCGATCCTAAAATGCATAAGATTTGGATGGTTGAAAACGCATTAGTGAGAAAAGACTAACAAGTTTTTCTTCAACATTAAATGAAGGGTAATAAGATTTTTCTTCATATCTTAACTTAAAGTTTCAGTGTTTATGACTATTAGTTGCCATGTATAAGAGGTTAACAGAATGCCCGGAATTGCACCCTAAGGGTCTTCAGACCTACACAGAATTGATGAAACAAAATTGAAAAAAATTAAAATTTTATGAACAATATATAAAAATAGAAATTAAAAATAGACAATCCCATACAATAAACAAAGATGAATTGAATTAAACAAGAAACCACAGACAAGACATTCAACTGAATACTTAATTCAAGTAAGTGTGAGGGGAAAAACATAATTCATTTGAGAAAAAAATGAAACATTTTCAACTAAGAATAAATCCATCGCTGAGTATTGTGAACATAATTACTGTAAACTCCGGAATACTCGTCAAGATTGTACCGGTCTGCTTGGTTTGCCTGCGAAGGTTTTGTTTTCAATTTTTTCGGTTTGGTTTTCGTTTTTTCCTGATTGGTATATACATTTGGATAATTATAATAATTATAATTAGGATAATAATAATAATAACAATTTGCATTCCAGTGACTGGAATTAGAATACGGATGCTGCTGACTATTTTGCCAATGTGGTCCGTTTGTCAAGGATGCTCCCCATTCGTTGTATGGAATCGTCTTCAACTGTCATACCCGGTCCATTTCTGGTTGCTCGGAAACTGTGGCATTCGAGTATCCTCGGACTGGTTCTGCGGAGTTGTTCGGTGTGATGCCATTTTGTTCCAACGGTGGTTTAGATGTAGGTGGGTTGAGGAACTGCACTTCCACTGAGAAGAGTGACAACATAACTGCTACGAAAGCACCAAACAACAACACTGTCCCAATACCAAAGAAGCACGACAAGCAGGTCGTTTTAAGTACCTGAAAATATATTGAAGAATCCATTTCAATTGTTGATTAAAAAAAAAGTGTGTAATAAATATTTAATCATGAAAAAGTATTTAATTTAAGTATAAAATACATTATTTTATTTTTGGGTTTAATTTTAATTGTTTTAACCTAATTGTGAACTTATTAGTAATTATAATTATGTATACTGTGTCATCTCTTTGATAAATGAATGATCAAGCAAAAACATAATAAGAATGATAAACAACAAATATCGGGTTAAATCATCAGAGAAGATAGGAAAAAGTTAGTTGTTTACACATATCAAGTATTTTGAATGTTATAAAAAGTCGGAACACAAAATTATAAAAAAAAAATTATCCCTAAAAAACGGATTCATAAAAAGTTGAAAACATATAGCTTGAGTTCATAGTTAAAAGAGGAGGGATGTTAGGGTAATTTGTTGGTATATTATTCAACACTGAGTAAAAAAATGAATTAATGCATGGTTTGAAATTTCATACAATCATTTTTTTAAATGTAGAAAGTTTGAAAGAATCCTTACTTGAGGTAGATTTTGTGAATCCTGGATCATTCCAATCAATTTTTCTGGCATGTTATCAACGCCCTGAAACACACAATAAATAAATTAATTCAATTTATGACTGATTAATTAAAATAAATAAATTATAAGTAAGTTATGCCTATTTAATTTTAAAAATATTCTGCCATGAAATGCAAAGATTAATAAAAAATATACTATTGAGAAGCAGAAATTTGATTTATAAATTATAATACAAAGACCAATAAAAAATAAAAGTACCTAACAATAAATTCTAAAATACAACCAAAATGTGGCAAAATGAAGAAAAAACTTAATAATGCAAGATAAATATAATTCAAACTAGCTACACAACACAGCTTATTTTAAGTTTTGAAATATTAGTGAAAAGAACTACTGTAAGGACTTTGTGGGTATCAAGTTAGTAAATTGGATACTGCACTGTTTAATAAACCATGATCTTTATAATTATAATCAATAAAACTATTCTGATAATATGTCATATACTTGTGTTGTACTCGTGTAATGATATAGCAATAAACAATATAAGCCTCAAGCCTATCTTTGGCCCAGCAGCCCTTTATACAACCACAAATATGTTTTCCATTACTATAAATCATAGTAAAAATATATTTTAAATTACAATAATAAACTAAAGTCTGATGTATTGCATACCAAGTGCAAAAGCTAAACCTAGACCTTACGTTATTGTTCTCAAGTGATTTTCTGATATTGGTGCAACTACTTGTTTTATTTCAAATAAAAATGCCCCAAAAAAGTCTCAAGTACAAAGACAACTCACATCTTCAAACCAAAGGACAGGGAAGACCATCACGGGTAGATTCTCTGCAGGTTTGACAGCCTCAACTGGTTCCATCGCGATGTTGATCTGGATTCTTGCCTGAGCTCCCAATGGTGCACCACTTCTCTGAAATTTCCCAACAGGTTAAACAGACAATCACAACAACAACCATCAATATGACCAAGTTACAATTTTCGAATATAAATTAAAAGTATTTACCAAAATTCACTTTATTAAAACCTCTTCAACTTAGGATTTTTTGTTTTAATTAAACTAGTATTTTTATTAGAAATTTCAGCAATGGAAAATCTAATCTTAACCATATTGATGGTATAGTTATAGTTTAATAGCAAGCTATATCCAAGAGCCATTAAAGAGTAAGAATATTATTTGTATCCATAGCTAATGTGTTGTAGAATGACAATGCAACCAAAGGTTACTTATTACAAATGTTAAGCCAATAGACAGGTGCATGGAATATTTATCATCTAATATTTTTTTCATTTATTGAAAGCTTAAACATGTTTGATTTGAAGAAAACATTTATAATTATTTTACTTTAATGATAAATTTTCCATTTGCTTTTTCTATTCACAAATAAACTAAGCGACTGCCACTCTTTACCCCTCGAAATAAGTCATTAGAAGAGTTCTGTATTTTAGCCCTTATACTGTTAAGCCTAAACAATGTTACTGTTTTAAAAAGCTTGGAATCTTACCATTCTTTTAATGAACCTTCATGCTGAAATCCCTATTTAGAGAACAAAACAAGAAAATTACAAAATATATGGATAGCATAGTTTATAATCCCCGGTTAAAATATTCAACATTCTTTTATTTAAAGAAAAACAAACATTCAACTAACACTGAGGAAGTATTATTACCATTTTCCATTATTGACTATAAAGTTAGAAATATAAATAATTTGAAATTCAGAATTTAAAAAACCTTTAGATTATATTATTTAAACTTCATTTTGGGTCATAATTCAAAAGAAAAATTAAAAAAGACTTTAATATTATGACTCACAGGAGCAAGGTCAACATAGAATGCATGTTTCTCTGGATCAGGGTTAAGACCAATGACGGCCTCTCTATAACTTGGGTCGGCTTGGTAGAAATGTGGCCATGATACAACACTCGGTGCATCTGTAAATATAATCAATTGAAATGTGGCCGTGATACAACACTAGGTGGTCTGTAAATATAATCAATTGAAATGTGGCCGTGATACAACACTAGGTGGTCTGTAAATATAATCAATTGTAGTATAGCCCTGTTACAACACTCGGTGCATCTGTAAATATAATCAATTGAAATTTGGCCATGATACAACTCGGTGGTCCGTAAATATAATGAATTGAAAATAAAGCAAAAACAATAATTAAATCATCTCGGAGAACAGATCAAGATTACAACATACGAGAGAAAATACAAAAGAAGATGGCATGGCATTATAACCAGAAGTTATTAATAATTACCGATATTTAACTTAAAATATACATAGTATTGGTTAGCACTAGTGATTGTGCCACGACAAGACTACGTGGCGTATAATTTAACTAGGTAACTCCTCTACAATACCAACTAAAACTCATTGTACAGATTTTATCTTTTAAGAATGAAATAGAACAAAAGTTGGATTTGTTTTGTATTGTCGAGTTTAGATTGAAAGAAAGTACTCACTGAATTGACAAACACTGATGTTGAACACTCCTCTTGGGAGACAAGATGCTCCTCCAACACAGAAACAAGCATTGTCTGGGTTCTCACTTGGTGGTGCAAAAACATCTGCTGGAGGTGTAAACCTAGAACAATTTAATTTATGTACCATACAAGTTTTTAAAGTTTATTTTAAATGATATCTGGAAACTCCAAATAGAAAGACTTTAAAAAAGACACACAATCTACCACATAATTGAACACCAGAATGATCTTTGTTAGTACAGAATAAAATCCTATGGGTTTATAGCAGACATCCAAAAATGAACAGATTCACAAAATCATTAAAGCTTATATTGAATAAAGCAAATCTTTCAACTTTCACTTTATAAATCTTAAAAATATTAAAATAAGTAGGATTTCATGCATTAGTGATTTTTTTTATTTTAGAGCAATGTTTTTGGATTTTTTGGATACAAGACCATAAGGTTTCATGTTGTAATAATTCACATTTTTGAACACTTTATATATTTTTAAAAACACGATGACAACCAAGGCAAACTATTGTTGATGTAGATCAAATGTAAGGCATCCAACCAAATGTAATAAATGAACCATATGTTAGCATTTATGAAATGGTGAAACCTTTAGTTTACTAGACTAGTTACTACAGTTATAATATAATAAAAGGAAATTGAAAAGGATTCTAAATGCTACTCACATAAATAAAATAATGTATGGAATGATACATATGCAGTAATATGAAGAAAAGAAAAACTTTAAGTAATTACTTCATTAAACACAACAAAATATACATTTTCTCAACCATCAATTACAATTGATATAAGTTCAGCTCACCTGTATCCAAACACTCCATATCTCTCCACATCATGCCAGAACTTGAGAGGCATCGACCGGCAAAGATTTTTGTTGAACATGTGGAGGACGGATTTCTTTGTCAGATTGGGAGGGTAAGTGCTGCCGTCCGTTCCCTGGATGCGGTTGCACTTCTCAGTGTTCCAATATTTGAGGTGGCTTTTGTGGTTGAACAGATCGATCGTCGTATATTTCCTGATGTCCTCTTTTCCCGTGAACACATTGAAAACGCCGTCAGTGGAGCCATTTCTCTGCAATAAATGTCAAATTACTTCCCGTGCATAAGACATTTCCTTTTGCAATCATTAAATAAGAATTATTAATCACAGCAGACAAATTGTGTAAGGAAAAGCGATAAACTTAGACGACATATTAATTGTGCTATAAAATACAATAGGATGGCCACCAAAAGATCATTAAACAGCCTAGATCTATCTTGCAAGAAGTAGCCCTATACATATATATTATTTGCTAAATTAACAATAAACTTAATTTTTGTTTAAAGAAACTTCTATTAGAAAAATTATTTACTCAATGTTATTACTTAATAAAACTAGATGCATGACAACGTACATGAAAGGTTGTCTTAAAAATCATCCAGTAACATATGAAATACTATTTTACAAAAGTTTGTTGTAGAATTTGAAATAACATATGCCTTCAGCTAAATTTTGGATGGACGACACCGATAGACTGACCAATGCATGTTGATTGTAATAGGGTATCCATAGGATGGATACCCTAACAAATAATTTGATGAAAGTATAGATTTGAAAACATAATCAAAGATTAATATTTCAACCTGTTCTTTCAAAAATCTAAATCTATTTAAAATATTACTAAAATAAACTATGTTTAAATACAATATATTTTTATTTAAATTATTTTGAGGTTACCTATTCTTTCGCTTCAACCATGATATAATTATCATTACTTCTACCATAAATTTCTTTTGCATCATACAAAAGGCCATTTGTGCATATGATTTTCAGATTATTTTTTCATATTTTTTATTTTATCTTCAAAATGTTGTACATAAATTCTTGATAAAACCAGTGTGAGTATAATTTGGAAATGCTTTTCAAGACTTACCCCATAAAAGAATCCAAACTTGTCGAAAGGGAAAGATTTGTCAGGTGGAAGTATATCCTTGGCCAACTTGATGAGAGGGTCATCATAGCCCCAGACCATGTCGGCGATGGTTTTATGAATCACTGGAGTCTCCTTCAACACTTCAAGTATGGACGACAATCCAAGACGGGCAATTCTATTCAAGAAACGCACATGCATGGCTGCCGTCTGTAAAAAAAATTAATGTCAATTTATAAATGTGAAAATTTTACTAAAAATTATTGTAAATTTATATATTTGAAAGTTTTAAAGTAAATATTTTAAAATATGTTTGAGCAGCTTATCATTCTCCAAAAGAAAAAAAAAAACAATAAACCCAAAAACACCTCAAAAATTTAATAATCTAATTTTTAAAATATTCAATAGTTTTTTAATGTAAATGTATATGTATATATATACATTAAAAAGCTATTGAATGTTTTGAAAACAAATTATTTGGGCGTTTGGATTTATTCATAATATTAAATAGCTTTTTAATATACACAATACGCACATATATATATACACATATACATATACATATATATATTGAACAAAAAAGGTATTGTTTTAATGTATTTTATCCTTATGGAAAAAATACTCTATAGGACACTTACAATCATTGGAATGTTCAGGGTAATGACAGTGTCTGTTTCGGATCCCTTCGACCTCTCGGCATCAAAATAATAGAACCTCTTCGTTTGATAAGTAACCGTACCATTTTCAAAGAATTTTACATTCACCTTCTGCCAGTGTTCTCTGGAAACAAATTACATTTAAGGTGTTGTTAAATGTAAATGAAAACTTGGAATATAAAGAAAAAAAAGAGGCTAGGATAAAACAAACTTAATTCATAGTTTAGATTGATATCTAACACCAACATTGTCTAAATAGCTGTGATGAATTCTATAACAAAAAGCAGCCATTTTGCCAATTAAAAGTTTTATTTTCTATGTCTTACTGGACATGGAACACAAAATAAAATGATTTAACAAGTAAGAATATGCTATATACATGGAAGAAAATAATTTTTACCCTTGAAGATAAAATACCATGATGGCAACAAAATAAGTTGTCTATACTATTAACATGCTATGCTAAGCCTTTGCAACAAAAGTAGTTGGATAAATTAACAGAGAAATCGGAGAAAAATAGTCCAATCATCCTCAGTCTAATGATGGATATTTTCATCAGAAATGAGACATCATTTCTTTTGTTTTACATGTACAGCTTTGTCAAAAAGATAGGGAAAACAAAGTGGAAACTTATAACACCGAAAAATTAATGTGAAGAACAGAATTCCTGAAACTTAACCTGGATGAGATAAAAAAATATCTATTCCAGGAACAAGGTTGGATCGATTAAGTGTGAAGCTTTAATACATGATGAAGGTTGGCATAAATAATACATTCTTCTGCATTCTAGGATTACTCACTAAATACCTTGCAGCAATCAGGTGCTAATGTTACTAATCTCATGTATAAACTATATAAGTATGAATGTAAGAATAATCTCACTGTAGATGACGAAAAATAAGATCAATAAAAAACAATACAAACTATCCATGACTGGATCCCAGTGGACCAAGCAATGTACTAGTTACAGTTTTAGAGAAAACTGCAAAAGAAAATAAAAATAAAACTTTTGCCATTATTGTCTCACCTGTAGCAGTAGGGTCCAATTTGTTGGAGGACAGGTTTTTCTCCACTCATGAATTCTTTCTCATTTGAAATATTGAAGAAGTAGATATAAAGACGAGGAACAACTGGTGGATTTTTCCACGTGTTGTATACCTCTGTTCCATTTCGAAGAACAAGTTCCTGCAATTAATTCATTTATTAATGAAATTTTAACATCTTATAAAGTGAGTTCATTTACATAGCATCAGGTTAGTTTCTATTTCTATATATGTTTAGATAATAAATCAATCAAGAAATGTATAGCAGTAGTGGATAGGCTTATTTCCACTAAGGTGAATGTTTTAATTCAAATTAAAAAATGGTCCATCAAGATTATAAAGTAAAAAAGAGTAAGGAACAAAAAAAAAATTTGATATAAATGATGAATAGTTATTTTGCTGTAGCACAATCAATTGTGGCTTCATGTGACCAGATACAATGCTTTTGCTATAGTCATCATCCACAATCATATTGCACTTTGAAACAATTAGAACTGAATTGTCTTTTACGACATAACCTTCATAGATTTCCCGTGAAATTAAAAAAAAAATACCAACCTCATGAATATATTCATCTACAGCAGAGTCGAAGGAAACAACTGTAAGAACTCCAAGAATGAGTAAAACAAGTCCAAGTATTACACTCAACCCTGCAATCAAAATATTCATTGAATTATTGAACAAAATATATCATTAAACAAAATTAAATACTCTTTTTATTATAATTGTTCTTCATTTCAGTAACACAAATATCTTGTAACAATAATTGTAAAAATGGAGATAACAAAAAGAGGAAGCGAGATAATAATGAAACTTTGGTCTTTTTAATTTATTAAAACATAACTACTCTAGGATTATTGAAAATTTTAAGTTGGTTTAATAAAGATTAATTTGAATTTTTTTTGATAAGAGAAATTTTGATGACAATTCAAGTTTGGTAGAAACTGATTAACTGGTTATATGACGATTGAACATAGGTCTAATGTTGTAACCTAGAATTAACCAGTTTTGCTGTGTAATAAAAAAGTTTCATCTAGTAAGGGTTGTCTTCAATGCTAGTTTTAATCTGTCGATGATTCTTCTTCCTTGAGGTTAGTTACTTACCCTTAATCTATGATCTTTCCCATTCATCCAATTTGTTCCTACCAATACAACCAGGCTGGAAACTAATTCAAACTAATTGTTTATATCCATTGTTAGCCTTTCTCATTTTCACACCTTTGATCAATCTCAGCAGCTTGAACTTTAGAGTTGGTTTTGTTGTTGAAGCCCACAAAAGCACAAATCTATAAATGTCTTCATTCAAACACAATTTTTTAAAATCTGATGCTGAGAGTTTCTTAAGACAGGGATTGATGGTATCACTCAATGGTTGCAAGGTATTATTATCAAAGTGTGGCACTCTGGTGCTGCTCCCCTTAACTGGAGAAGAGGGCTTATTACCCCTTTCTTTAAAGGCAAGGAAGACCAACCAACGAAAAGCCAAAACAGTCACCAAACCACACAATAACATTTAACAACCTCACAGCCATCACAAACAAACAGAAAGCCACCGGATTCAATAAACAATTCACCAACACAATCACTCACAAGACACACACAAACAACAGGAAAATAGACAGACATACCAAAAAACTAACATCCACACCAATAACCATCACTACAGGCCAAACAACACTAGCAATAAAACACTCCAAAAACAACAACTCAACTGGACCCGACAACATAAACATTAGACACCTAAAACACCTAGGACCCACTGCAATAGCAATACTCACAAAAATATACAACACAGCCATAAACACCAACACAATACCTAACAACTGGAAAATAGCAAAGACCATACCCATACTTAAACCCAACAAAGACCCCACCATCGGCACATCATACAGACCCATATCACTCTTATCCCCCATAGCTAAAACACTGGAAAAAATCATACTGCCACATATCACCGACAACATCAACCTCCCCTCACACCAACACGGCTTCAGAAAACAACACTCCACTACCACAGCACTACACAACATAAACAACACCATCACCACAGGCTTTAACAAAAAACGACCACCCACACGCACAATTGCAATAGCTCTCGACATGTCCAAAGCATTTGACACCGTACACCTACACAAGCTCTTGGACAAACTACACAACACCACCATACCCAACACAATACTCAAGTTCACCTCCAATTACATAAAAGGCCGAAAACAATACATCCAACTAAACAACCACAAATCCACCCACAGAAACATCAAGACAGGAGTCCCACAAGGAGGAGTATTATCACCCACATTATTCAATATTTACATGGCAGACCTTCCAGAACCACCACAAAACGTAAAAACAATAACATACGCAGATGACATCACAATACTCTCCTCACACATCAACCCCCAAACAGCCGAACAACAAACACAACACTACCTACAACAGATACACCAATGGACAACAGACAACCAACTAACACTAAACGCAAACAAGACGACTACCACCCTCTTCACACCGGACCCGGCCGAATACAGCAATACACTACACCTACACATAAACAACACACTACTCCCAACAGTAAAAGAACCAAAAATATTAGGCCTCACCTTCGACCCAAAAATGACATACTCTAAACACATAAAAGCCACAAAAACAAAAACAAAAACTACAATAAACATGCTGAAGGCCCTCACGACAACACACTGGGGGAAAACAAAAGAGACACTACTCACCACATA
>JARUHE010328024.1:8517-28586 GCA_031471125.1 Archaeomysis grebnitzkii | reverse complement strand
TCTCAGTGAAGGTGATTTCTTGATTAATTGATGTTTTCTCAGTGAAGGTGATTTCTTGATTAATTGATGTTTTCTCAGTGAAGGTGATTTCTTGATTAATTGATGTTTTCTCACTTAGGCTTGATTATTGGTTGTAATATACAGAATTAACAGGTATTTTTATTACTTTTTATCTACATTTTTTCAATAAACTAACTTAGACATTTTTCAACAAGTTTTTTTCTCATTTTGGTTTCATTTATACCTAAATGGATTGAAATTAAGTATTTATTTTTTGATTAAATGATGTTTTCTCACTTTGTAACACCATTTTTGATTTATATTTCAGGTTGTGGAGATAAAAATTTTTGTTAATAATTTTTTTTCATGTTTCAATGGAATGGATTAAGTATACATAAATTGTCTCTAAGGTGGTATAAGATTAAATGATGTTTTCTCACTTTGTAACACTATTTTTGATTGACATTTCTGATTCTGGTGATAAAAAACATTTTTTTTAAAGTTACTGAATGAATGTTCACGAGACATTTGGACCATTTGGTTCGTGGATTACTAGTTTGACGTATGGACAACATATCTAAAAACCTGACAAAGTATGTTACTTATCATACATAATAATATATAAGTTAGGGCGACCTATAAATATACACCAAACAAGCTGACAAGTTTTAAGAAATGCAAGACCATCCATTTTAAATAATCTTTCTTCTATTATTATTAATATCGGATATTATACATAGAGCACATGAGCTACAGATACTTTATTTAACGTGGAGGTTAATTGCTGTAATACCTCATCATATTTAAGCCATCTCTAGTTATACAAAGGTACTTTGAAGAAATATTGTTTGTCCATTTGGTATAATCTACTGCTCCTCATTCAACTAAACTAAGTTTTTTGTTTACTATTACTATTATAGTTCTCATTGTTAACATTGTCAGTTTAATTGATTCAATGTTAAGTATGATTTATGCGAGCTTAATCTTCCTTAAAGTGTCACATCTTCTTCATTCAAAAATGTATTTCTATTATTTAAACTTCTATATATGTTTTCTGTTGGTAGTTGAGTATAGAGTTATTGCTGACCATGTTGTTGTTGGTTTTTATATTGCTATAAATGCAGTTTTAAAACATTATAGAAGTTTTCCCATTCCTTGTTTATACTTGGGTTATGTTTAAATACCCTTAAAGCTGTTTTAATATTGTTTCTTACTTATTGTCTCATGTTGCTATAACTTAATACTTTATATTTTATGTCTCGTTGATTTAATTCAATAAGTGGTTGGGAAACACTTTAATCTTACCAGATCGGTTCTCCATTGTTAAGTGCCGTGAAAGACTTATGGTAGTGTCTGCCCAGCCCAAGAATGCTGACGAAAGGAACATAAATCTAGACATTTGTTTTCTGCAGCTTGTTAATCGGGATGTGCATATGGCTTTCAAAGAGTAAATTGGGTGAATTTTTATAAAACATTAGTATTTTCAGTTACTTTTTTTGGAAAGGGGACACAATACTGTTTTATTTTACATGATTTTCTCGAGAACACAATCATATTTTTCATACATACACTTGAATAAACATTGGGTATCTTATTGTCTAACATTTGGGGTCAACCTCTTTACTTTACAGAATTTACGATTTTGCGGGCATTAACAATTATGAAATTTTCAACTATGGTCCTCATCTATCCATAGCTCGCTCTTCAAGCTACGAGAGCAATACAGCCTTATCGAAGTGTATCGTCCTCATCAACACTAATTAAGGGTAAAAGTACTTCCATAGACTTCATTTTCCTTTGGTATTTGACTCTAAGCAAATTTTCAATTTTACAAAGCCCTTGTGGTAACACCCATAACCAATTCTACGGTGAACATAAGTTTATGATTATCTGGGCATTAATGTATAGGAAATTTTGAGCTATTGCCCTGAACAATGAAGGTCTCGCACCTCAAACCCACGTGAACAGTTCAGCCTTATCTAACTGTATCATTCTTATCAATAAAGACTGGAGGGTTAAGAATGCTTTCATAAGCTTGATTTTGCTCAGGAAGTTATTAGAAAGATATTTTTTGCTTTCCAAAGCCCTTGTGGTTAGCATTTACAAATCACTAAATTTAACCCTAATTATTGAAAGAGAGTCGAGACTGTTTTTGACAAAATTTATGTTAGTTTTTTAGTTTTTCCATTGTTATTTTAAAAATAAATTTACTAGCCATATATCCTGTTACTAATTAGAACTTAACCAACCTCAGCCTAACTTCACATATCAACCACAACTGGCATGAAGTTTTTTATTTGGTCCCAGTGGACCAGGCTATGGGTGCAAGTTCAGCACATTCTCAGGTGGTCTACCCACCAATTACTAACCAGACCCAACGTTGCTTAACTCCGCTGATCAGACGGGAAGCGGTGTTTCAACGTGGCTATGGCCGTTGACACTCACATGAAGTTATGCGTATCCTAAACATGACATTTCCTCCAAGCCGGTTCAACTTCCCAATGAACAGCTTGGAGCAGAGTCGAATCAATGCAAAAGAGATTGGCATATGTAGTTTCAATCTTAAGACAACCTTCTTAACCATTCGTCTATCCGGTGCAAACACAATTGAATCTGTTGTATGTTCATGAACAACATAATTAGATGGCAAGAAAAAAATTGTTTTATAGTATAGTTTATTTAAAATTATAAATTTCAGTTATCTGAAAATTTGTCTCCTCTTGGCACATCTTCAACAATTGTTGATATTAATAAATAAAATAAATTAAAAGCTTTAAAACTAAAAAATAAGGATATCATGATCTCATGAAGTGAATAACCAATGATTAAAACATTTCTTACAATATAGGATGATTAGTTAAAGTAAATGGAATGTATTGAAATAGAAAAGACGAGAAAACATTACCATGACTGGACTCTATAAATAAAAAAGTTTTCATCAGACTCTACCCATTAAGACCAGCCAATATTTGACCATAAGAACTCCCATCAAAGTTAGTATTGGAAAGAACTGTTGTGATCATTCGAGTTAATGAGTTGAAGCTGTTGACTTTGAGATTCTGAAGCTCCTTCGAATAGTCTTGCATGAAGCATTTTAGCATTGCTGAACAACAACAAATATTATTAGTAATGATTGTTTGATGCATTAATATGTTAAAAAGTTTTCATTATAAAACATGTGAATTTATTTATAAAATTTAAAATTTTGAGATGCACAAATATTTAAAAAAAATTAGATTTAAATTTTTATTTACAATATATAATAAACATTTTTTATTAAAAATTTTTAATTATTTTTGTACAGTAATCAAAACTTGAATAATGGTAGCATATTTTATGAATTAATCAAAATTCATAAATATTAATAAAATCTTATTTACAAAAACAATAATTTCATATATTTATCATAGGGCAACAAGGATGTTATAATTTAAATAATTTAAAACCAATACAAAACATTTCACATACTGCATTAGCTCTTATGTTGACAGGTAGTGCAAGTATGAAAACAATGACAACAAAATAAAAGAAAAAAAGAAAAAAAAATTTATACAAAATATTTTCTATAAAAAATTCAACTCGTCTTTAATTACCTAAGTTTGAAAGAATCACGACTTCAAACGATTTATGAAATTTGTTCAAACTGCAAAGATTAATCTAATAATTGATCATTTTAATTACTTTCTTGACTGCAATTAAAAATATATTTAATCCTACCTGAACATCAGAAATCTTGAGATTGTTCTAAAAATGTGTAAAGGAAAGAGAGTTGTCCCTGTTATGAATTTGAAGTTAATGGAAAAACTAATCTAATTACTATCACATTTGAACAGTTTTTCAAATATTTGAGGATAAACATATTTCTTTGTTGCCAATTGAACATAATTGTATAATAAATAGTGATCTAAAAAAAACATTGTATAAAACTTCATTTATAATTCTTGAGGATGAAAAACAATTCAAATTAGGCCGAAAATAAAATAAGAAAAAATTAAAACGATATCTTCAGTTAGATCAATAGCAATAAATGTTCTTAAAAAATCAACGAACTTTAACAAATCTTTGGCAGGGAAAATATTTTGATTGGCAGCAGATCACACTAGAAAACATTGAAGCAATGTCTTATTTCAATGTCCTTGAAGCTATCAAGTAATGTAACATTTATTACAAATAGTTTATTATATTTACCTTGAATTTCAATGAATTTTTTCATGTCGACTTCAGTGACTGCATCACTGAGCCATATCTAGGTATTTCCTTAAATACATATTTAATAATAAAAAGAAAATTAAAAAAATACTTAGATTAAAAATTGAGAAGTTTTATAATTCTATTATCAATGATCAAACATATTATTTTAAATTTTTAGCTAAGATATCTAAAAATTATTTAATAATAAATGAAGATGATGATAATGATAGTGATGATAAATAATGAAAATAAAACTTTTGCCAGATATGAGGAGACACCAAACAAATAAAGTCAGAATACAAGAAAGTAATAATTCAACAACAAACTTACATTCACAGAAATTCGTGAGTAGATTTTTGGATAAACTAAAACAATTTTAGGAAAAGTTAATTTATTGATAAAGGTTCAAAATCAATATTAGTGAGCTGTAGTAATAGAACTGAATGGATATTGAAGCCTACACATCTTTTAATGTATACATATTTAAAGATCTTAATTATTCCTAGGCACAAGTTGTCTATTTATATTTATATAACTTATCAATGAAACTTTTTTTAGTACTCAAGGTTTCATTTTACAAGTTAATACATTTAAAACTTGGTATAGTTATTGAGTAACCAGCAAAATTAACTTTCAAATATGTATTTATCTGTTACTACAGATGCCAACACTTATCGGAATAGTGATTGTATTCAGGGAAATACTCGATAAATGTTTTGGAGAATGAAATAACCATTTCCGCTAACTACAGCTAATTAATATTCCTAACCAGTGAAGCTCCTTTATTTGAATATTCAAGTAGGCTTTTCGAGGCATTTTCATTTCTTGTAAAGTCTTCAAGAACCTTTGATGAAGGGAGGATACCTCACTGGAATCAAAACATTCTTGGGGAATTATTTTTATCAACAATTCGTGGCGAATTATTGTTGTTAACAATTCAGGGGAATGCAAAAATTATGAAGAAATTGTAGTAGTGGGAAAATAAATTTCTTTGACATGCAAGCTTGGGAATTATCACACAGATCAAGAAGGTCAAGTCTAATGAAAATTTGTCGCATCGAAGGCATTGGTTTTTACAACGGAAATAAAGCCGATCTTAATTTATAGTTCGGAAGTAAAACTGTTATCAAAAACTTATCAAATATATTCAAGCAGTTGTAACTAAGCAAGATTCTTTTAAGTTAAGCTATGCGACAAACATTTACTTGACATGTTTATATATATATATGAATAGCACAGATTCATTGGAAGACGTGGGCTACCTTTTAATATTATCCAAAGTGTTATTTTACATCTATCTAAATGAGTTAAGCATATTTCTTTTACAATATAGAATGCAGATCGATTTGCTCTGAAAGTTCCAAGCCTCTCACTAAATTTAAAACATTTTCTAAATTTGCATGCAACCGAGAATACTTGGTTTTCAACGCAAATCAATTAACACTTTGTTGATTACCTATAATTTATAGTTTATGGTTTAGTTTATAATTTATAACTTATAGTTTATAATTTATAATTTATAATTTATAGTTTATAATGGTTTTAACATCTAATGCGTTGGAACAAGGAATATCAAAAGGAGATTGGATTCACACTTAACTAAAGACATTTACAAAAAAACTTTTAGAAAGTTAAAAACATTTCAAAACATTCTAGATTTTTACAACTAAATGATTATAAAAATATTTATTATTCAACAGTGTGAGTTTCTAATAAATAGAATCTAGTCTACAAAGAAGTTATTTTGTGATAAAAATGAAGAATATTGAAAAAGTTAGATAAAATGGTTATTGATATTTAAACAAACTTTTTAGTATTGTATACATTTGTTTAAAAATAATCTGTTGAGATTTCATATATTAAGATATAACAAAATATTTTGCAGGTACATTTATAAAGAATTTTGGAACAAAACACCGAATAATCTCCCAGCGATATTCAATGTCGCTGTCTATAATTCTATAAAGCACAATCTATTACTTCCTTCTAGCTTAATGTCTTCTTGAAACATTTACGGAAATAAAACGAAAGATTAAATGAAAGTGGCAGAAATATGTTTTGTATCAACAATGCATACTCTACCACCAAATGTTTACTAGATCTCTTGATCTTGCCTGTCTCAATTATGCAAGGCATTCATTCATACATTCGAGAACTAACCAAACACATTGTTGTTCAATTTATCTCACATATGAAAATCAATTTTTTAACAAGGCATGGCCATCAATTTAAGATAACAACTGTGTTAACACTGAAAACACTTTACTAACTTTTATGTCTAAGATAGTCAAAATTTACCTTATTTAAGTAGCATTTGTTAACAGTGCACACTATTTTTGACAAAATAAACTTTCTTGTATTTCAAACAAAATCGATCACATTGCACCAATTTTGATTAAATAACAAACTAGTTGATTGAATCAACAAAAAAGTGTGCACAGTTAACAAAGATTAGTCAATTTGATGATGTCAATTTTGACTATCTTAGATATCAAAGTTGGTCAAGTGTACTCAGTACTGGTCAATGTTAAGTTGATCAGAGACATAAAAAAATCAACATTTAGACAAACAATCTGAAGCATTACCTGAGAGTATCATAACTGAGCATAAAATTATAACATATTTCTAAATTATCAGAAGGCATTCAAGCCAATCAATAAGTCATAAACAATTTTACACTTCCATGATCATTTTTTGTAATTAAATTAATTGAGGCCTGTTTTTTTTGCAAATATAGCACATGATCCACCTTGAGATTCAAGTGGAACTCTTATTCAAATTGAAAAATCAAACTTAGCTTTTTCTTTCATGCACATTTGCTATGGTAATCAAGAAATAAACATCATACATTTGAGTTGTCCAACAAGAGCACCAATCAACAAGAATACTTGAAAACCATTTAAAGTTTTCAACCAGTTATCATTTCATTTTTTGTGACACATAACGGAACATTTATAAAATTAAACTTGTATAAAACAAAATATTTTCACCTGAAAAAACTTCCATAGGAATTTTTATGAACAAAATAACCATTTCATTCAAACTAGAAAACTAAACAAAACAGTTTTCTTATAAATATTTTAAATCTAGAAAACATATTTGCAATAATTAAGGCTTTCATTTTATAGATCCAAACCAATCACACAACGCCAAAGATAAATCTGGAAACTATCAACATTAAATTGAACTTTGTTCAATTGGCTTTGGTCACCAAACGATAGCAAGACCTCACAAGATATGGCAAGATTCGACAAGATTTGATAAGATCTCACAAGATCGGTCATGTTGTGACTGTGACCATCAAAGTTGTATGAATGACCATTTCAAGCAAATCACATAATCAAGATAAAACTTTGAATAACAATTAAAATTAAACATTTATCCTATTACATTCATTTTAACAATTGAAAACATTACCACATTGATTAGGTAATATTATATTATTTAAAATTCAACATTGATTGTTAAAGTTAGGTTTTTTGGATAGTAACATCATTTATGAAGGAAGATCTCATTGGTATGTCCCAACAATAATAAAAACTTATTCATAAAAATGGAACATTAACTCTTCAAAGTAATTTCAGGTTGAAGAATTTGTAATGAAAATTTGATCCTTCGATTATTATTTTTCACTTCAGGGTGTTATTTAACTCATCTGAAACCACAATAACACAACAAATGTATTTTTTAAGAAATAAGAGATTCAATGCATAGCAATGAGGCTTTGGTGATTAAATTTGTAGATATAAAATGCTTTTTCATCCAGTAAAAGTGTGAAAACAAACATGATTAGTATATTAATTTTGTATACATTATTTACTGAAGAATCTAACAGATATTTTATTTATTTAACCATTAGAAGAAACATTTAGTTATGGTGGATATATATCTAAACAGTTATAGCTATTACTCAACTTTTCCACTATTTACACTTAACATTAATAAAGCCTACTTATTTACAAAAGTCCAAAAACATACTTCACCTTATCACATATCGGATTATTTATTTTTTATATTTATCTCAAGCTATAAAAAACGTTTTTAGTTTTGATACAAAAACTATGAAAAAAATAAATTTAAATTCATCAAAAACCCATATTTTAGCAACAAAGAGAATTTTTTACTTGAAAAATTAATAATATTTAAAAGTTATATAATTTTCATTAAATAAATTTAATGAATTATATGTAAGAAATTACATTCAAACATGTAATTAATGTAGGTTATTATTAATTAATTTTGTTAATGTATGGTATTATATCAAATTTATTAAATACATTCAATAGATTGTATCTAACAAAATACATTGAAACATTCAATTAATACAAGTCATTATATTGCATTGATGTAGGTTATCAAAATATGAATGCACCAAAGAAACAAATGATTCGATATGTAACTGAAGTCAACATCTTCTACTCTAACATTCATCTAAATAGGATCTTATTCATTACGTTGAAAAGTACAATTTGAGCCAAGATTAAGTAATATGGAAGCTCTAAGGGGCACAACTGGCCAGGCCAAGATTATGGTAAAGTAGCACTTAATGATGCTCATACAAGCAAATCTGGGAAACAAAACAGAGTGCTCAAAAGTGTGAAAGAAAATTTGGGTCTCTGGAAAAACTTCATCTTTAAATGTTGTGACGTCACACATTTTGAGAGCATTACAATAATCAAATTGTAAGTTGCTTTCAAGAGTTCATTCGCAGAGTTACCCGGAAAACATTAAATTTAAAAGCATTTACTTAAAGTACAGTTTTGGAAACTTGAAAACATTCTTATGAAAAAAGATGTCATTGAAGATATTCTTGATTGTATGATCACCATAACTAAAGTTATTAAACACTAACTTGTGGGTTCGTCCATGCAATACATTATATATCCAAGAGAGGGAAACAGTCATTTGTAAGTTTAATATAAATTTTATCAGCATCTCAATTTCATGAAAAATAAATCATCAATTTTAAAACATAATTCATTAAAAAAAAAAACTTTCTTGTAAGATATTTCTCATTTAAAAACATTTCAACACAATCTTCTTTTCAAAAATGGAGCACTGTGCCTACTGAGATATAAAGTGTGTAAGAATCCTCACATTTTTTATCTGTAATTCAATGCAAATGGATTAGACTGGTGCAAAGAACAGTATCTGGCGTTCTGAGGTGGTCATCTGTTCAAGTTCCCAACCAAACCAATTAGCAAAAGTGAGGCAACCTACATTCAAATAACAGAGCTTGCCCCACTTGTGATATTGATGACATATTTATCGTTACTGTTGTCGACAATTTTATATCCCAATCTATTTATTATAATTTACTAAAATAATCATAAATACTTAAGTTAATTAACAAAATAGAAATAATAACAGCAATAACTATAATTACAACCATAGGAATTCACAATGATCGTTGTAAATTTAAAACTATAACCATATAACATAAAAATACTCAAAACCTAAACTAAAAACAATTCGAACATTACACACATACATAAATATTTGGAATTAAAACTACATAAATAATAATTAAAAACATGACATAATTATTAAAAAAGAAATGTGAAAATATTTGGTACAATGCAAAAATATTGACTTTTTTACACTGCGTTATTCAGAGATTTATACAACCATAACCAGCACAAAACTGCGGATTGAAATACAACCACTTTTCCTACATGACAACAATCTCAATTTTTTCATTTGGCAATGGTAGATTATCAAGAATTCTTAAAATGTAGTTGAAATAAATTATTTTTATTTTGTTAGTGTACCAAAACATACTTTTTTAATTTGTAAAGTTAGTTGAATAAAAATAATACATTTGTTAAATAGATAAATACCACCAACACCGTAATATGTATGTTAATATTTAAACATTATATTGGAGTGAGTATTTAAACTTTAATGTTACCTTAATTTTTTAAAACTAGAATACTATCATCATAATGAATTGATTGCAAGTATTGAGATTCATAAATTAAATGGCAAGTTCTTAAATATACTTCATTACCAAATGCTTGTATATAATTCCTTGTTTAGTAAAAATTAAAAACTAAACTAATTAATTTTAATATAAGCAAATACAGATGTAGAAAATGTTTATGCTTTGAAGTTTTATAATAGCGGAGGTGTATTGAAATCAGCATATGTTAACTATAAATTAAATGTTTTAACAATTGGTGATTAACAAAATTAGTAAAAAGTATTAAAAATAAAACTTTTTAAATTAAAAAATTAAAATCGAACTTTTATATGATAGAATGTTACAACATAGATTTAATTAAAAAGTTTATTTCAACAATTTTAATTTGTAATTGAAGTAGCTTTAGAACTGATGAGAAAATTAAAAATTATTATGGTTTAAAGTAGTTGTATTTACAATTTTACGACCTTTAGAAATATGAGATTTATGTTTAGATGCACGAGGGATAATGTGATTTTATTCATTTAAATACAAATTTTATTTACATTAGACAAAATAGAAAACTTGGTGATAAAAATTTTATCGTAGATCAGGTTCATGACATTACAAATTGCTTTTTAAGAACTTGGTAGACATTTAGAATAATAATTTGGTATCAGTGAGAATTTAAGGTTATTTTATAGAAATACTTTTTCACTATCTTACTATCCAACTTACAGAATTGAGGGTGAAGTTCTACATCAAAATATCTGAATAGTGCAAAAATAAAATTATCTTAAACCAATGAAAATCACATTTCTGCACTTTTTTGTTCATTTGAATATTCATTATTTTTTCAATGTAATAATTATCTTAAGACTGTTTAATTTCAATAGAAAAACTGAGTAAAAGTTCTTTCATAACATTATATAATAATGGACAAAGGATTTAAATATTAAAATAAAAAAATATTTCGAATAAGACGAAAATACTGGTATGTAATAATTACATCAATTACATATATCACAAATGTCAATTCACATATTTTCGTATTTGTTAAAACACATTTCAGGTCCTTTTTTGGCCACTGCCGTCGACACTTTAAAAAATTTGTTAAAAACCACAAATTCTTATTATTGTGGTTAAGTTTAAACCAATTGTGGTTTACTTGCAGATGTGAAATCAAATATGGTTTGTCCTGCATACATCATTTTAATTTGAGAAAAACCTCAAATCAACTGTGATTTGCCTTGCAAGTTATCTCAAAAAAATCGTAGATTCCCTTATGAATATCCATAACCTAATTGTGGTTTATCCTATGAATACCCAAAACCTAATTGTGGTTTTCCTATGGATACCCACAACCTAATTGTGGTTTTCCAGTGGATACCCACAACCTAATTATGGTTAGCCCTGTGGCCATTCATGTAGCTCTTCCACCGCTGAATGGTCGACTCAAGCAGCGGATCGTCATCCACCGAGGCGAGAAGCATAAGTTGGGTGATGTGGGTGGTGTGGTAGTCCCACCGGGCAATGTTGGGTGCGACGTGGGTGGTGAAGTGGCGGAGATCGTACAGCGAACCCCAACCGGTGTCAAAAAATGGCAACAAAAGTTTCAACGATTTCATCCCGGCGTCGAATAGTTCTTCGGCCGAGTTTTTTGGGGCATTGCTGAGTGAGGTAAAAGGTTGGTTTATTTTATGGTCATATGTGTGACATTTGAAAGATTTATTTTTGGCACATTGATTGATTATTATTACAACATAAATGGCCGCTTTGTAAATAATACCAATATATTGATGTGATAAAAGTTTGAATAAAATAATTATTTTAGCAATACAAATGTTGCATTGTGTGGTGTATTCTTATTCAAAAGACTTTATTGTTATTATTATTATTAATATTGTTTTTATTATCAGTATCATCATTATTCATATTACTATGATCAATTGGTAACATTTCCAAACTTTCTGATTTTTTTGTTGCTCTTTATCTTGTTTATTATGTATTGTAGCATAAAATAGTTATGATACAACTTTATTTGCGTGAATAAGATTAATTACATTACAGATGGAATTCATCATGTCGACTTATGAACAGAAAAAAAGATCAATCATTCAATCACTAACCTGGCAGCATTCAGATCATACAGTCCCAACAAACTGTAAATAAATCCGTTGAGTACAAAGAGGGAAGGAGTTGTCGGGTATTCTTCATACCAGGGATGACCACCCGGAAAATATGTCCGAACTCCACCTAGGAAGAATTTAAAAATATTTCAATGTAATAAAAAAAAATTGATACTTGTTATTGTTTTGCATATATACACATATAGCAAAATTAAAGAAAACATTATTAAACCATAATAAGATAAGACAATTTTCAATACAATTTGAAAATAAGGAAACAATTTTCAGTGATTACATAAAATGATAGCAACTAGTCATTAAAATTCTTTAAATTTATAAAATACAAAATTTAAACTATCTTTTTCAGCTAAATTAACCCTTTGATCTCCAAGGAATTGTGACCAAAAGGACTAAAGGGTTGACAAATTACCTTCAGTTGAGTTGACGTTGAACAGTAAAGTGGCTTTCACAGCTGCTTTCAAGTATCTGGGATCGCCCGAATGATGCGACGCTCTAACCAACAACGATATGGCTTGACCCTGGGCCATCCCACTGTACCATCCTGAGTCAAGCTCCAATAATCCAGCTATAATCTGGAAATTTTAAATAATTAAATAAAATAACCAGCGACTCAATTTTGATGAAACAATGTAAATACAATATTAAAACAGTTGTCTTTTCTCGGTTCAAGCGCCAACCATAAAAGCAACTAATCTCCTAAAAATCTTTTTCCATTTTTTTGCTCTTCATAAAATTGTTGACCTAAAACTTGCATCAAACTGTGTCTCCCATCATGGATACTTTTAAAAGTTTAATTCATCATATTCAATTTAAATAAATAAATAAATAAATAAATAAATAAATAAATAAATAAATAAATAAATTTGAGTAAATAGAAAGTCTCAAACACGATTTTAAATAAAAAAAACAAAAGTTGTGTACTTCTAAGAATCCATTTTAGATTAATGAATCAGTGGAGCACCTTCGCTTTTGTTGGGGAGGTTACACCAAATCGGACATGGTTAGTTATGCATGGTGGAGCGCCAGTTGTTGTTAGGGTGATTCTGTGTCGAGGAGGAGGTGGAGTTAACAAAAACAACATTGCAGGTGTACCCACACCTTCAACCAATAAGTCTAAATTAGAAGGAAATCTTTACCTTTCTGGGCACTTGGATGGGCCATCCCCCATTGTGGTCCTGGTGAGCAAGGAGCCAGTTGGCGGCATCGTAGAAATGGTGAAGGTGCTCTGTGGTGGCCAGGGTCAGGTTGTCCAGACTGCCATCGCCATGAAGCTCAATCGACAAAATCTTCACTTTCGATTTACTGATCTGGAAATTATTAACTTTAGTAAATACGTTAATAAAGAAAAGATTTTTCTTCATTTGCTAACCTTGGAAATTGAATAATACTTTCCTTTATGTGCTGGTATTGGAAAAAATCTTATTCCATGATATGTATACTTCTTATTAGACACTAGAGAGCTAGTTTATGTCCAATATAATTATAATAGATACACAAACCGTGCAGTTAAATGTCTCGCGACCATTCATTCGGTAACTTGAAAAAAATTAATATTTTCAAGAAAACATCATTTAATCAAAAAATCACCTTAAGGACTATTTCCAATCCATTGATGCATAAATAAAAAAACGGAATGAAAATTTTTTATCAATTATAGATAAAAAGTAATCAAATTTTATAAAAATATCTATTAATATATTAAAACCAATAATCAAGTCTATATGAAATGAAATTTTAAAAGTATGGATGACATAAGTATTCAAGTCATTGAAAAAAGTCGACAGCTTTGGAATTGCTACGCCTATGTAGGGCTTCGCTAGGCATGCAAAAGACTTGAAAATTTGAATTGTTTCAATGTCCTCATTCAAATTGAGCTGGCATCATAAACTATAATTACTAAGGAATGGAAAATTGTTTTTTGAAAATACCTTTTTAAGTTTTTTTGGCAGACCAGCTGCGGCAGCACCTTTCTGAAAGTCAATCAACAGGTTGCGCGTAATTCTTCTCCAACCAGACGAATTGCCCAGGCCATAATAAAAATGATGATTCTGAAAAAAAATTTATGCTGAATGTTTTTCATATTGGTACAACAATAATAATATAATATAATGAAACAGAGATATAATCCATTAAAAAATATTAAAAACATGAATAGATCTAAAAAAAACTAGCAAACAAAAAATATAAATTATACTACAGGTGTTAAAAAAGTTTTATATTACTGAAAAGTATTGAAGAAAAACAATAATAAAAGTTTTTTCAAATATTACAAATGAATTATTAATGAAAATTACCAATATATGACAAAAAATTCTCAACTGACAAATGTTTTTATGATATTGTTGATTAAGTATTACCGATAAAATTATAAATAATAATAGCCAACCATAACAAACAAGATTGAGATAAAGTTTAATAATTAGTTATTATTATACATTATAAACTTATATTCTATAAGTATCTATCTTACAAGGACATTAAAACAAAAATGATAGACATGCTGACCTCAGTGTACAAAAGAGTAGAAGACCGGATATAATGAATATGGAAGACTTCGGGGTGCTTGTCACGGATCTCCAACGTGGCAGTGATGGACGCGTTGGCGGAAGGCGATCGGGGCAGCCTCAGGACTAGACTAAGAAGGTATTGATCGGCTGGAGCGGAAACTTTCAACGAAATCCCAAACCCTTCTGACCACAGATCTTGAAAAAAATAGACATTTATGAAAATTATCAAGAAATTTATAAAGTTCAACCTACATTGAACAACCAAACATTACTTTAGCTAGTACTCGATATTGTGCTAAACAATTTATTATGTCAAAAGCCATTGTTTTAAATACATTTTATGAATATTTACATCATCTTTTTCAAATATCTATCAGTGAACTGATTTTAGCCAATTAAAAAATTTGTTAAGCATTTTCGCAAATTGTGGCAGGATATTAAAGTTTTTACAATAATGAACTGACTAAATAGAAATGTTGTATCTCTATTGGTAGCTTTGATGCATATCAATTTTTCATTCACCCATTTTAACTTTTCATTTAAAAAAGTTCCAAGATTAAGTCATACAAATGATCATACGAAATATACCAAAACTAAAACTTTAAAATGGACTACCAAAGAACTACAGCAATTAGAAATTTGGAAAAAGTATTACTTGAGTTTGAATTAATTTTATTTAGTAGTTGAAGTTTTTGGCAACATAAATTGTACATATAGATTTTTTTAAAAAGGATTAAATATGATTTTGAATTTCATGCAAGCACCTAAGAGTACTCGGTTGTTGAATAACAATCTCCCATTTTAGTTGAAGATTTTGTAATACTTTGCAATCAAAATATTTTCATTAACTATTAATTGACAAACCTTGGGTACGAAAATGAAGGACATGTGAAGACAAAGTGACATCGTGAGACCTGCTTATCTTGCTACCTGCCATTTCATCCACTTGCCATTTGCCTTCTACGTTAAAACCGTCTTCTAATGTCGTTCTGAAAATATAAGACACATTTACTTTCCAAAAACAAGTTTGTTACCTTCTATAGTTTATAACATCTCTATCTTCTGAGCATATAATCTGTTTTAAAATTTAATTACCAAATAAATAAATGCTAAGAGGACTTGAGCTTATTTGACTTTTCTTCATATGACCTCACTCTTTAAAGCAAATGAATAATCTGATCTATTAAGGAATGAACTTTAAATGAATGAGAAGAAAAAAGTTGAACAGAAAACAATTATAATAATATAAAAAGTCTCACCTTTGTGGTTTATCCTCACTTAAGTGCTTGCAGTAATGCGCCAAGCCAAACTGGGCAATCTGTATCGGGTATGTATAACCTGACACCGACCATTGCGTCGAGATGGGTACTCCTGTAATCAATTAAATTATTCTTTAGTCTTATGGCAATTAAATTATTTTTAAATGATTCAAATTTAAATTTTAAAGTGACTAACACATTTAAAATCCAGATTCTGTTAGTCCATAATGACCAGAAACTGATTTCTTATGACCTCTACCATTGATAAGGAATTAAATTATTTTATTCAAGTGAAATTGCATCAAGAAAACAAATCAGAATTAACTACCTTCAGTTCCAGATATACACTTGACTCTGTCTCTAGCCTCCACATTGTACAGCTTGAAGTTGAGAAACGTTCCGTAGGGATTGTACGGCAACTCCGGCTCGTAGACTCTGCCGTAGCTGTGCGACCATTCGAACACTTCTCCGCTTCCCTCGCCATTCACAGAAACACGGCCATAGACCTACGAAAACAAATCAAAAGTTTTATTATTAAATGTTCTTTTCATGAAAGAACTATTTTGCAGAGGATAATTTTTCCAATTAATTCATCCACTTTATAATGAATTGCATAAAAATAATTTCAAAGTAATGACGTTTACTGTCGAGCTAAAGAGATCTCCAATCTGCAAATGTATTAACAACTGTCTTATTCATGACAAAAAATATAAATTGTTTTCCTTCATCTACAAGTAACTTTTCAAAGCAAAAAACTCAACTATTTGTGTAATTTGGTCATTTTTATGCAAATGTTTCCAATAATTCAAAAAACTGAAACATTTGTCTTGATGTAAAAAGATGAAATAGAATAATTTTACTTTTTCTGCCTCATTAAATAACTTTTTTTGGAAAAAAAAACAATTTAGAAATTAGAATGGAAATCTTTTTTCATTTGGAATGCAAAAATAATTAAAACATCAAAAAAGATGAAACAAATTAATTTTAGACAGAAATGTTGCATGAAATGTCAATTCATCTTTCATATTGAAATTATAAACATGGGAATAATTAATAAATAAATTAATAAATAAACTCGGCAATAATTAATTATCTTACCATGAGAACGAACATGATTTTAATTGCATGACAATTAAAAGGTTTTTAGTTCATTTTTAATTTTATTGAAATAATAAACTAAAAATTTGAATTTTCTATTATTAGTCTATAAAAAAATAAATTTGGTTGAACTTTACATAAATAGTTTTTGTTCTGTGTAATTCTGAACACGGTCATATAATTTAAGAAAAATAATATATATATTTTACTTATAATATTTTTTCCATAAACTTAACAATTAAAAAGGCAGAGAAAAATTCCCTGATAAAAATTTAGTAAAAACTTTTTAAAGAGCAAATACTTGTTTTGTCAACACCATCTATAAAAACATTAAAAATCATTAATACAATCAGCAATATATTAAAGATAAATATCTCAAATATAGAAAAAAGAGAAAAAGAAAAAATCATTTTTTACAAACAAACAAAAAAAACTTTGGTTGAAAATATTCGTGATATAATAAATTAAATAATTGTCTATCATTAAAGGTCATTTGAATAGCTACAATAATAAATTATTATTATTACTATTATTATTCTGTGATGTTATTTGGAATTATATAGATCAATAGTATTACTTATGGTATCATTATTGTTGTGGTGTTCTTACTATAAGATATTATTATATCATTGTTTTTGATAATATTATGATTTTTATTTAGTTTCACTAATACTTAAGTATTATTATTGTTTTTAGTTTTACCATTACTTACGTATTAACCGAGGATACTATTGTTACAATTATTGTTTGTTATTCTTACAAGCTAATAACGATTTTATCAACATTAAACCATTTTTATTTAACACATAGTTACTTGGAAATATTATTTTTGAAATTTATCTGATGCAGATAAAAAAGTATTCAAAACCAAATGAGAACACATGTGAAATAAAAAACAAACACAGAACAAAAAGACTGACGAATTAGGGGTTAAAGTAAAGTCAATTGAACATGAAATACAATTGGCAACTACACAAACATGCCAACAATACAAAAACTTTAGTTATAAATTATAAAATATCTCCCCTTTCTTTTGCTCTCTATATTGTTAAACTGATCAGCCATCCCCAAACCTGTGGCATGGCTTATTTCGGCACACTTGCAATGTATTTCTATAGGCTGATAATAGGCATCAATTGCAAGCCAAATTAATAAAACAAAGTAATGAAAACAAATAAATAAATAAATGAAAATACTTTTATATAAATAAATGAAGTAATTTTAATAAAAAAAAATAAAGTAGTAAAATAGTTGTTAATGTGTTGATT
This sequence comes from Archaeomysis grebnitzkii, assembly GCA_031471125.1. NCBI lineage: Eukaryota > Metazoa > Arthropoda > Malacostraca > Mysida > Mysidae > Archaeomysis > Archaeomysis grebnitzkii. The sequence continues at coordinate 10,211 of JARUHE010328024.1, read as the reverse complement.
AAACCATAAATGTAAAATTGGTCTCTTACACAACACAAATAAAAAATAATTCAATTTTTTAAACATAAACAAGAATTGAATTAAATTCAAACATTGAACAACAACAAATAATTGAACCAACTTAACCCTTTGACATTTGTTGTCACATTCAATAAAGTTAATTTCAATGTTAACCCGAATGTATTTTAATCTATGTGACAATATTAATTCAGGTGTTAAAAGGTTAATTTCAATGTTAACTCGAATGTGTTTTAATCTTCAACACAATATTAATTCAGGTGTTAAAGGGTTATTTTCAATGTTAACTCCAGTGTATTTTAATTTTCAACACAATGTTAATTCAGGTGTTAAAGAGCTATCTTCAATGTTAACTTGAATGTATTTAAATCTTTATGACAATATTAATTCAGGTGCTAAAGGGTTATTTTCAATGTTAACTCGAATGTGTTTTAATCTTTATGACAACATTAATTCAGGCTTAAAGGGTTAAATAACTTTGACAGGTCGTGTGCGGTCACAAATTTTTAAGATTCTTGAGAATTTCAAAATTGTTTCATTCATAAATTAACATTAAAATGAGTTATGAAAATATTTTCGGTGTTTTTAGATAAAGAAAATATTTAGATTAACAAAAAAATAGCAAACAATTTTGCTGTTTTTAGATAAAGAAAATATTTAGATTAACAAAACAATAACAAACAATTTTGCTGTTTTTAGATAAAGAAAATATTTTAAATTAACAAACAAATATATTTTGCTGTTTTCACATAAAGAAAATGGTTAGATTAAGCAGAAAATAACAAGCAAATGAAATGCTACGCCTTTAAATGAATATTTAATTTTTCTACATCAACATTCTTGAAAATGTCAACTATTAAAAAAAATATCCATTCAACAAAACTCCTTCAATATTTTTCTTTTATGCGAACGTATTATCCAAATTAATATATAAGCAAATGTACTGCTGGGGTTGAACAAGTTGTAACTAAAGTATTATTATTTGTATTAATATATTACAAAAAATATTAGGTAATGCATACAACATTTAGATCTGGTGTTTCCATTATTACTTGACATAACAAACTATTTACAGAATAAAATATATTCGGTTTATATTTATTTATTATTTAGTAACTTTGTATTTTTTGCACAATTTCATAGGCGAGAGAATAAAAATCATATGTATATATTAAGAAAAAAAGGAGGATAAAGAAATATAAACAAACAAGAAAAAAAGAAGTGAAAAAGAGATATGAAAAAAGAAAAGAGGGACGTAACAAAATAGAAGAGAGAAAGAAAAACAAGTGAAAAAAGAGAAAGAAAATAGAGAGACAACTAAAGAGAATAACAACCCACCTCGAAGTACTGGTGGATGAAGGAGAAAGGGACATAAAAAAAAAGAGAGAACGTAACAAAAATAGAAGAGAGAAAGAAAAGAAAGAAAATAGAGAGACAACTAAAGAGAAAGAGAATAGAGAGCCAACTAAAAAGAATAAACAACCCACCTCGAAGTACTGGTGGATGAAGGAGAAAGGGAAATAAGAAAAAGAGAGAATGTAACAAGAATAGAAGAGAGAAAGAAAAACAAGTGAAAAAGAGAAAGAGAACCAAAGAGAAAAACAACCCACCTCGAAGTACTGGTGGATGAAGGAGAAAGGGAAATAAGAAAAAGAGAGAATGTAACAAGAATAGAA
>JARUHE010328013.1:0-11051 GCA_031471125.1 Archaeomysis grebnitzkii | reverse complement strand
TCTTTAGATAAAAAGGTTTGAAAATTGGAAATGGTACATTTATTTAGGCCAAAAGTTTTACATTGGGTGGATGGAACGCCCGCTGTCTAGTATATATTTCTGTGTGTTTATCCATGGTATAATAACTATTATTATACCATAGGTTTATCATATGAGCTTTTAAGGGAATGCAGTCCCGTTAAAATCCCCAATGTAATTGCTTTAGAGCAGACACGAACCAATGACTATGAGATTTCCTTAAGCAGGATTAATCTTCGGACAGTTTCCGAAGTCCGTACTCGCTTGGTCATCATCTCTTATCAAAAGGAAATGTTACCAATGAACAATGGTCCAACTGATTAGCGCACTGTAAAGTTACGAAGGAAGAAGAATGTGGGTTAAGTCTATAGTAATTTCTAGAATCAAGTTTATGGCTTGTAAGTAGCGTCTTTGTTCAGTATTTACATAATTCACATAGACATAAAATGAGAATTCTCTTGAAATAATGTATTGCGGTGACCCATTGTTTTGCTTCGAGTGGTCATTGTGAACTTTAATGACATTTGGTGTGCTTAAAATATAACGATTTCTGTGAAATAGTTCGCTTTGTTGTTATGGTCAAAAAGTTGTAAGCATCATAATGATCATACTTCTATTTTAAATCTGTAGCGCTTAATTTAATTTGAAAATATGTTTCACTATGTAAGTCACAGTTAGTATTTGAATGTTGCTTGGCCTACATTACGCAGTATGTGTTTTCTAGATTAAATTGCAGTTATTTAACAGGATGTCAAAAAGTGCCCTTTTTGTGTATGTTACTCAGGGTGCCAAATGACTGCCATTTTTAGGTAAAAATAAAAAGAATGACAAAATCTACCTATGTAAAAGAGAAGATGTATATTTTTAACTATTATTTTAATAAAAATGATTAAACTCATTGATTTTAATATATTGGAAAAAATTCTAATTTTCCTTTTTTTTATAATTTTCAATTCCCGTAATTGAAAATATAAAAATCGGCACACTGGTTTAAATAATGAAATTTATTTCATTCTACTGCCATGGGCCCATGGATTCTTTTTCTATTCAATTTTCTTCGAGTCTTGGACTCCTTGAATTAAAAAAAATGAATTGGCACATTGGGCTACATCATTCGGTTCGTCTTTGCACTAATTGTTATGATTAGCTGTTTCATTATACTTTTTGTATTATTATATTTATATTTAAATATTTTGTTAATGCTAGGTTAGGTTAGGTTAGGTTAGTTTAGTTTAGTTTTAATAAGATAAGGTGTTGTGTTTGTTACGTTCAATGGCGTGTTGAAATATCAAACTTTAAACTCCTTTTAGGGACTTAAAACTTGATTTCCGCCGGATTTAACTTTAATATTTGTTGAAAGCACATCAAAATCTTTAGGAAAAAATGATGGCTAAATTACAGTTTAGATCTCGTAATCGAATCTAGCAATTTTTAGTTTTCGCATGGCAATTTGATATACCCACCAAACAGTGAATCACTCGCACAATTTCACGGATCCGACAACCGGTGCAAACACAAACACAGTCGAAGGCGCATGGAGGTGGGCGAAGCATTCATTACCGATTGGAGGTCGACGTGAAAAACATTTTGCCGGTTATCTTGCTGTTCACTGCAGGATATTAAGGTTAGTTCATATTTATGCTAGGTAAGGTTAGGTTATGTTAGGTAATGGAATGTTTTTCCAAATGCGTGAAATAAGCTTCAACAATTGCTTTTTGCGCACGGTACTTTTATGGTTCCTTCTTAGGGATTTTTCATGTTTAGTACTTTAAGTACCTTTTAAACGAGATTTAAACTGAAATTTTGCCAAACTCATTTCCTATGTGGAAATATGATTTTGGAATCTCCCATACCTAAACCAAAAAAAGTACTGAACATGAAAAACATTAATATTTCACTTATTTTGTGAAATAGTACCTTACCTTACCTGAGGTAACCTAACCTAATCTTACATAAATCACAAATAAAGATTAACATTGAAGAACTACAGACCTCCCAAAATTGATAGTACTTTCTTGTTAAAGTTGCTAGATTTGATTAAGGGATCTAAAGTAAAATTTAGCCAATTATTGAAGTAAAAAGGATGTTTTAATATGACAATATTGTAAAAAAGAGTAGTTGTCGTGAAGTTTCCCCTCAATTTTTATTAACTTTGTGCTAATTTTTGGGTTAAAGAGAACAAAAAAAATCTGGAAGGACAGAAAACCCTGGTTTTGAGCACCTTGTGACTCAGGTCATTAATATAGAATTGGGAACATTATTCTCTCTTCATTTAGATGTTATTTCATAAATTCATAGGGTGATTTACCTAGTGAATGGCCTTTTAAGGGACTATTATTGCGTAATTCAATGTAAATTTAATTTCACAACCTCTACTGCAAATTTTTATTACTAAACTTTTCTAAAGCCCTTTTTTAAATTTCAGATAGGAACCAAAGATATTCATCAAATATTAATAAAATTACAGCTCATCAAAGTTCAAAATTATGGAATGTGGTTGAATCGACCCCAATGTTTTAATGATTTGCTCTCTGCTAGTGTAAGATCAGCCTCTTTATCAATTTGATGAAAATTTGATTACTCTTTTATTTATGTATTAATGATGTTGATTTTATTTTATTAGTATATTCATACATAGATAAAAATTGAGATTAACTTCTTTTCATTCGTTATCAATATTATGAATTAATTTTTTTGATCAAAAATAAGAAAATTTGGAAGAATAACTCTATAAAACATACAGCTTAAAGCCTTAAACATTGGTTATGTATGTGGTTAATCCATATCGATCTACAATTCACTATTGTGCACGTGTATTGTTCAGTTTGGGTGCAGAGGGAGATTTTTAAAGGAGACATAAGTTTAACAACCTGGGATCTACCATAGCCAAGGATAGATGTTTTTATACAGAGATCACACATAGAATCCAGTGTGGATAGAGGAATTAGAACTTATCAGGAGTTATATGTGATTGGAGAGTTAATGCTAAAGTTAAGAAGATGTATAGAATGGTGGTCAGGCCTGTAATGATTTATGCAGCAGAAACTTTGGCATAAAAAAATCACATGACATAAAGTTGAATGCGGTTGAGATAAAAATGCTCCGTTGGATGTGTGGAGTAACTAGAAGGGATATAACAAAAACAAACAGATTATAGGAATAGTTAAAGTGACAGAACTGTCGAAAAATGTACAATAAAGGAGATTTAAGTGGTATGGGCATGTAATGAGAAGGGAAGAAGATTATGTGGAAATTTAGTTTATTTGAAGCTCTACAACAGAGTTTGCTTAACAACATTTGTTTGTATGGCCATTTCCAACAATTTTACAATTTTAATTGAATTTTTTTTTATGAAAAACACATTTGTTTAACTCTGAAAATTTTGCTTTTCATGGTTACAGTTTTTACCAAGCATATTGTGACTTTATTTCAAGCTCTACAACAATTTTTATTGTTTTCAATTTAATTTAATATTTTTTTGTTTTAATGAAAAAACAGGTTGAAGAAAGTTGAACAGAGCCTTTAACTTTACATAGGCAATTATTTTCAAAACTACTTGGCAAATAGTTGCCAAGTAGTGAAATATGGGCAGAATATGATCAACCTTGCTGAAAGTTATTAAAACAAAACAATACAAAAGTAGTTTTAACCTGTAATGGAGGCTTATTTATCACTTGGCGGTGTGGTTTTCCCACACCGCAAAATACAATAGGTGTTTTTGGCCTCCAAAAACCATTTGAGGAGCAGTCAGGTTAGGTTTTGTTTGATGGGTCACGGTAATGCTAAACCTTGCTTAAATACTGGCTTATGGAAAAGCAAGAGAATAACCTAAGTCTTGTTTGAAAATGTGACGTCATCTGACCGTTGGTACGGCTGTCAGTTGGATGCACATAATTCTTTGACAAATGACTTATTTTGGCTATTACTCAAGTTAATTAATCAAAATATGCACATATGGGCATCAATTGAAAGCGCCAGAATTAATGCCACAAAAGAGAACCAATGGTTGCTAAATGTCATAACAATAAATTTAGGGAAATTTGGTGTACTAGTATTTAACCTATGTTCAGCTACAAATAACTGGCAAAGCACATTCTAAATCATACATGCACAGAACAAGTACAAGTTCACCCAGAGTGACATTGTGGTGCATCTAGAACACGCATCTGTTTAATGTTTATAATATCGCCGGCGTAAGCCTCTAAGGTTTGAGAAAAAAAATTCAAGTTACTAAAACATAAATATTTGTGTTTGTGCTATATGACCGTAATTGTTTACTTTTATGGAAATCTTAAGCACATATTATGAAAAATTTTGAAGACACTCGTAGCACACTATGGCAGAAACTACAGTTTTTTGTTGTACTGTCGACTTACTCCAACAACTAGAGAAGTGCCTTCAGCTCCCATAATAGTGTTTGCTTCATTAGAATTACTATTGGAAGGTACTATTATGGCAGCTCATTGAGCTAAAGTCATGCCCTGTGGCAACAATTTTAGTTTTTCCAAATTCAAGGATGCATTTTTTTCACGTCTTCGGTTGCATTTTTTGCAATGTTGCAACTATCTTTTGTATTTCTCAAAAAAAATGTAAAAAAAATGATTTGAGCTATTTTATTGAATATTGTTCACATCTTTATCTGTAAATTTGATTTTGGAGAAGAAAATGTTACATCTAAATAGTCCTAGAAAATTGAATTTCATTTGAAAAACAAAAAACAAATTTTCTCAAATGTTAAATCATTTTTTGACCTCTTTTATTATTTGCATCTTTATCTGTAAGTGTGACAAAAACTATGTTTTTTGTTTTTCCAATTTTTTTTATCCTCTTTAACCAAAACATTGTCTTAAACATGTGTATTTCTGTAATTTAAACTGAAAAACTTAAATATCATGTGTGAAATGAAAAACAGGTTTTGGCACCATGTCTGTAAGGTTAATTTATGAAAACAAAATGTTAAATCTAAAATAGACATAGAAAATTATTTTTCGAGTCAAAAACAAACATTTCTCAAAAGAAATCATTAAATAAATTTATATCCCTAAAATGCATGGATCAATCTAAAAAACTTTGGATTCCTCAAATTATTGTAAACATTTTAAATGTCCTAGTTTCAAATTCACTGATGAAATTTGTATGTTTTTAGACTTGATATATATTGAAACCGTGTGTTTTCAATATATATATTTTTATTTATTTTTAGCATCTGTTGATTGATTTACCTGAAAACTTTGTATTGTATATGTAATGGATATTTCGATGTTACATTCCTGTAGTTGGCATTGCTTATGCGGTCCACAAAATGGGCAATGGTGATCGACACCAATGACACCTGGCAAAATCCACTTTCACCGACTGGATGCACAGTGCCTACTGAAGAGTTCTGTGGCGAGGAATTATATGGACTGGAGGAATCCAGCACAGAGGAGCAATGTGGGGAGGAATCCCATGGATAGGGTGCCAATTATGTAGAATCCTACAGAGAGGAACTCTGAAGGAAGTTGTCCTACTGGGAGAGATCCTTATATCATCTGTTTTAAAAATTCTTCTTTTTTTCTTGATTTATGTACTGTGATGCTTACTTGAACTGCTTTCTTGTATGATTGCCCATAAATTAATATGAAATTACAATACAAACTGTTTTGTAAAAAGAACATACTGTTTTATTCTGTAGCAGACAATTTAAAGTATAAAACAATAACAAATGATGCTTCAACAAAAAAAAACAACTGCTTTATTTATACCATGCCATCGTTATCATGTGTATTAATAATTCATAAATCATAATAGTTGTTATTGTGATATATCAGTTTAGTAATTAAGTAATTTTGTCAGTCTTAACCTTTGATGGTGCTGCTGAGAACAGAGCACTTTTGATTTAGCAAACATATCATAAATAATGCAGCCTTAGCCTATTTGGGTGTTGAAAAGAATTAAATATTTCAAATAAATTATGTTTCATTCAAAACCCAGACTTTTCAGTCATGTACCTAGACTATGTAAACTTGTTTCTTCTTTTTAAAGAGAATTTTTCTCTCAGTGAGGCTGCCTCATGAAAGATTGAGATATGAAAATCTCAAAGCTTCCATTTTGGTTCAGTTTGTTCAAGATGTATTTAATATTTAATAATTATAAATTGGAGTTAGTTATAGCTTTAATCAGTGTATGAAAGACATTTATGTATGAATAGCATAATTGTAGTGATAATATTGCGGTATAAACCATCGAATAAAACTTTCGAACATATAAAATGGTGTAGGCTAAGCACATTTATAATTTTGTGAATTATGCATTTTAATGAACTTGTATTGGTTTATGATTTCAGTGTTTTGTTTCAAACATAAATGATTGATAAATGTAACAAGTCTAGCATAGTTCGATGCATACTATCTTATATCCATAATTATTTAAGCTTCTATTGCAGTTGTTTAAAGATGTGCATTTATTAAGAGAAGCTTAAATAATTTGATATATATGATAACTATAGGAAAAATTTTAATAAAATAAAGTGTAACAACTGCAATGAACGTTATTGTGGTGAAACAGAGAGGAATTTTGCAGTGCATGGAAAGGAATATGAAAGAGATGTGAGGCAGGGAACGGTAATAATACAATATTCTCACACATGTAAAGCATGAATCACTCTATAAACTGCAAACAGTGAAAATGTAATTTACAAATTAAAGAACAACATAAAAAGGTGAATAACTGAGTCAGTCTTAATAAACCTCACCTGCACCTATAATCAATAATCTTGTGTTGGAAAAATTGAGGTGAAATAAGTTTTGGGTTTTTCAATTTTTGATGAAGAAGTTTTTTCTTCGTAATTTGAAAAAGTTTGTACAAATGTAAGTTAACTTGTGACCAGATGGTTCGAAATATCAAGTTTTGTGTTTTTAAAACTTTTAAAAATTGCTTTCAAATTTTATCTGCCTTATTTTGACAAAACTAGATTTTATTGTTCATCACCTGCCTGGTTGTATTGTTTTATTGGGTATCCATCCTAGAGATACCTTTTACAATTGACATGCATGGGTCAGTTCATCTCGCATTCACAATTTAGGTGAAGGTAAAGGTTAAAGTTTTTCATTTTTGATTTGACAGTTTTTTTATTGAACAAATTTTTTAGATAATGAGCTGAATAATAACTTTGCTTAAATAAATAAAAATTATATATGATATTTTCTTTAAAAATTACGTTTTATAGCTCAAATTAACTTAGAAAATATTTCACTGTTTTATAAGAGGTGAAGGTAAATGTTGAAGTTTTTTATATAAATTTACAATTTTTTCTTGAATATCAACTTTGCTTAAAAATAAACAAAGTTTCTATAGATTTTTCCCATAAAAATAATGGTTTTAATAAACTTCAAAATATTTAGCTATTTTTATAAGAGGTGAGTCAAATGTTAAAGTTTTTTATTTTTATTTTTTTATAAGTTCAATTAATATGTAATCTAGGTTTTTATCTTTTACTGGAACCATTTGTTACCTCTGGTTCATGGATGCCCTTTTATTTTGAATTATCAACTTGGGCAACTCCAATAACAGTGGTTTTATTCTTTTTCAATTTAGGAATGTTTTATATATATTTATCAATAAACTTTTTCTTTCACAGTTTTTGCTCGAGCTCTTCACTCACTTGCTCGTATTGGAGAAGATCTTCATGTAGAACCTGCAGGAGATGGTAAATATTTTAATTTAATATTGATCTCGCTTTCAATGTTTAATATTTTATCAATAATGATTTTTTGTAAAGCTATTTTTCATAATTCTAAAGAATTGTTCACCAAAACACTCATGATGACTGATGTATGTGCTCTAAAGAAATTTTAAAGTAAATTCATTTAGTAAAAAAAAGGTTAATATTTTTTTTTCATTAAAGTTTACTTAATCGAAGTAAATCATTCTAATGCTTATGATCTCTTCATGCATCTAATGTTTAAGTTATTGTTTGAAAATTTTGCTTCTAAAAATTATACAGAAGAGAAATAAACATACCTTTGAAAAATACAAGCCAGAAGGTGGTTTAGTAGGAATAGTTAACACAACATCCGATTTGTATTTGTGTTGCCTTTAAATTATTTTTTAAAAACATTTTTTAATCTTGACTTTCAATAATTATTTCAGGACTCTCTCTGAGAACAGTCAACTCTTCCAGATCAGCATTTGCTTCCTTCACTTTCAGTCCTCGGTTTTTTATTCAGTATGAAGTTGCCTCTCCCGGAACATCATCTAATAGTGATTCGGTCAAGTGCAAAGTGGGAATGAAGGTTTGTACAATGCCTTCAAAGGCTCTTGAGAAAAAGGTTAATTTTGGGCTACCAACTGCATTCAAGCCTTTGATTTCAAAGCATGTAGTAAGCTTGTAATGAGCTTGTAATTAGTATTCATTAGTGAAACAAGTTGATTTTCAATAATCAAAATAATTAAGCACCTCTTGTGTATTTAATTTACTGTTATATATTTATGGAAATACTTATTAAATTTTTAATGAAAATCTGTACCTTAAAATTGAAAAAAAAATTGTGCCTAACAAACCAAAGGTTAGTCTTAACTATGCTAAAATAATGTATTCTGTCATATTTTGAAATCTTTTTTCATGTATATAACTAATGTATAAAAAAATATTGAAAACATCCATGCATAATCACTTGTTTTTGATTAAATATGAAAAACATGCTTAGTTTGTACATTTTTTTGTAATTATTGCCTTGAAATAATGCTTATTGTAAGTTTAATACAATAGAAGTTTTTTCTTTGGTATGTAACTAAAAATATCCATCCTATGGATACCATATTACAATCAACATACAGTACATAATGCATGGATCAGTTGTTTTCTTTGGCATCTTGGATCCAAAATTTAGGTGAAGCAAATAATGAAATTCTTAGGTTTCAATCGCACTATCTGTTATATTAAAGGTTCTTATAACTGAAGGTAAATAAGTTTTATAAAAACGCACCTTTATTTTCCTACTAATTCAATATCATTAATTAAGAAGTTTAAGAATAAAATGTGATTACATTTGACATGGATTTAAATGTCTCATGTTAATCACATGTTATTTTCCTAACTATACATATATACATAAATGTATACTAAACACTATATGTCTGTTCAGTGTTAGTTTTTAGTCAATTTTTTTCTATCATGGCATGGGGTTTATATTTTTCATTCATCTGTCATAATTGTGAGATTTTACTAATGTTATCTTGATTCTGAGTCTTTGCCTCAACCTTCCAGTAGCATTTATTATCTTTCTATTTTACCCTTCTCTTCATTTTATTTCTAGCATTTCATTAGCTTCAAAATGAGCTTTCTTTCTTCTATTGCTGATTCTTAATGTCTTGCTTTAAGGTGTTTTTTAATTCATATTATATTTTTTTCTTGTTTTCCTGAAATTAATATTTAATATCATCATTGAATTTTATACAACTCGGAAAATTCAGTTGTTTGCACCCAAATATGGAGAACAAAATGTGTAAATAAAAAGATAAGTGAGGGGTACATATTCAAACTTTTTTTGGATCTTTATTAATTTATATAAATCATAGTAATTGTTTCTCCCTTTACAGGCCTGTGTCAATGTATTCAAGTCACTTGCAAATTTGGAAAAGCAAATAGAAAAATGTAAATTATTTATTGATTTTGAGGAATGCAAGTTTGTAGTGCAGTTGATGTGTCGGTACAGCATTGTGAAGACTTATAATCTGCCATTTATAGAATGTGAAACTTTACAGGTAAAGCAAACATTCCACTTTATTTATAGCTTCTATTAAATCAACTCAGTGTCATTCTTCTTCTTTAAAAATTAATTTGTTTCCAAATAATTTTTTTGTTGTTGAAAACTTAAAAAGTTATATTTACAAAAATTATGATTGTTCTGTCATAGTCCTGTAGGTGATGTATGGCATGTGCAACAATAAATCTTGCTTTGTGCATTCGTTTGTACTTTCATAAGATAGTTTGTTCAATAATTGTTGATATAGGTAGTCTATACATTATGTACTACAATGTTTGAAAATTATATAAATATTTACAGAGTTTGAATGAATTTTTAGAGAATACAATTGATGAAGTGTGATGAGTGATTTGAATGATCGAAAATTGTTTTTTATTCTGCTTTTTTTTTTCGAGTATATCAGCGTCAATGCTCTACTAAGGTATTGCTGTTCCATCGTTTCCGTCGTTGGTATAGTAGTTATATCCAAAATATTCAAGTAAAACATTCAAGTTCATTTTTGATTTACTGTTATGATTTATATCTCAAATAAATAGTTGTGAGATGTACATTAAAAATTTCCAAGTAATGTTTTTTTTTAAAAAACCTTATAATTATTGAGATAGAAGAGTTTTTACAATTTCTTTTGCCATATTTTTCCACTTTAAGTAAAACATTCAATTTTTTGTTTGTTGACAGTTATCATTTATATCTCAAATGAACCATTATGAAGTGTACATTATATGTTAGCTAATTTTTCAAATTTAAATAAAAAAGTTTTTGTTGAGCGAGTGAAACAAAGTTAAGACATATGTGTTACTTTTCCATCATCATTGTCTGGACATTCAACAAAAGGTTTAAGTTTTTATTTTATTAATAACTAGTTTGTTTTTTTAATATGTTTGCATCAAATTTTCATAACTGAACAATCAATATGCTTACTATATACTGTATATATATAATATAATTTCTGATTTTTTGTTATTTTATGTTAAAATGGGGATAGATAACTTGTAAAATATTTCACATTCAACAAAAGGTTTACATTATAATTTCTTAATAACTTGTTTGTTTTTGAATATGTTTGCATCAAATTTTCAGAACTGAGCAATCAATATGTTTACAATAGAATAATTTTTAGATAATTTCAGATTTTTTGTTATTTTAGGTTAACCCCTTGCGCACGATGTTGCGTAGCGCCGGCTAAGCGCCTAATCCGACTTTTTGGGCATCTTCTAAATGTCTGCCTTGCCCGAGTATGGATTTCCCTAAATGTGCCACTATTCTTTCACTCTTACTAAGCTGTTC
>JARUHE010327991.1:0-11053 GCA_031471125.1 Archaeomysis grebnitzkii | reverse complement strand
GAATTGTCTTTGGAAATTCACATGTCCAGCAGTACAATAGGATCCGATATTCAATAAATTTGCACACATCAACTAATTGTTAAACAAACAAAATTCCAAAGTGTGAATGGCCGCTTTAAAGGTTTGGATCGTTTACCTTCCGAGTCAAAATATTTCATGAGTTGAAAATGTATTTAAGTTCTAATTTCTTGAAAAAATTAAGCTGTTTTGTATGAATATGTGTTTAATTGTACAAAACAGCTTAATTTTTTCAAGAAATTAGAACTTAAATACATTTTCAACTCATGAAATATTTTGATGATTAAAACATATTTTATTACATACTAATCGTGGAAGAAGTATTCATCTATGTTATTTGTTAGGTGTTGTTTTATCGTTAGTTTTTATAGATTATTAGGTTGTAATAACCTTAAGGAAACCAATAGTTTTTTCACAACTAGTTGTATTAGTTGCTAATTTTGTTTTGTTGTTTTTCATTCGAGTCTTAATTGAAAAAGTATATTGTTTAATAATTGGCTTTTTTGAATTAATCAAAACGGTTCTAATGTTTGTTGAATGATCACAGCTTTGAAATTATATTTCAAATTAATGGATTCTATTTTGTACAATTCGAAACCTTCTAAAATGTTTGTCTTATTCGGATATAATTTCTCCCACATTTCCATGTTTATTTGAAACAAATGTCATTTGTTTTGATCTTTTGATTTCAGTTAGAAGCCTGTCAATGAATGGGTTTCTACTAAAATCAAATGCATACTGTTGGTGTTTCAACATAATTGGTTTTTCGTCACCTAATTGGTTCTATTCACGATTGGAAACAATGGTTGCTTATGTTATAGCTTTATTATTTAGTTCGTTTATATCCTGCTATTATTATATTATTATTGTTCTCGCATACCTCCTGTTAGTTATTTCGGTATAGTAGTATAATTTTCATCATATTTTTTTAACTCTTATTGTTTCTTATCTCGCCACCCCTATTGTTATTTGCATGCATCCCAACAAAACTAAAAACATATAATTATAAACAATTGTTATATACTTTTAATTGTATGTTAATTAATATACATGTTTATTAGTATGTGTATACATACATACATACACATGTATACACACATACATTTTAAATGGAAATATTTTCTCCCTACATTTCAGTTAAATCTAAATAAAAGCCTTTTTTGGTGAAAGAACAAAAATATTAATTGTAAAATAAATATTTACAAAGTTATGCTTGTGTATATACAGACGAAATTCATGGCTATTATCTTAAGTTATATTTTAGCGTCCCTACGGCACTATATATAAATGTTATTCCTGCCGTAGTATAAACATTTTTAGATGTTTTCAATGTTTTTCTTTAGTTATATGGAGCCCCTGGCCGACCAATTTTTTCGGGGCAACCCCTGCCACCCCGACAAACCCCTGAAATAACAGAAACCCTCACTCGGTCTACAGATTAAATTTAAAACGCAGCCATCTTTGTTTACTTTGAGCCCGTTGAACGTCTGATAAAACGTTTGTGCTATTTTTTATTATTTTTATACTCGCTCAGTCATTGATTTTTATTTCATATTTCATATATATATGAAAATTGAAGAAAAACAATAATATGATGCGCATATTTACTAAGATAACACACATAAAAGTGATACATTAAACAATGTTTTGTTTACAGGGTGGAATATTTTCATTTATATTATTTCTTACTAATATAGACCTCTAAAACAATATCGCTAAAACACATGTTGTTTCCCGGACACACAAATACATGCACGCACATTAATATATCCATACATAAATATGGAATGTTTATATTCGGTGTTTTAATTCACAAATTGTTCTATTTTGCTGTAACGATATTATGTCGTTGTTCAGTCAGTCATATGTATGTACTTCAATAAATGTTTTTATTGTTTTAAATTGAATATATATGTACTTAAAACATGGATATTAAACTGTCTTAGTGATATACTATATCACTAAGCCTACCAATTACAAAAAACACACTCACTGTATACAAATACACATACATACTAAAAAATTGTTAATATATATGTTTGTGTTTATGTAGGCCTCGCAGCCATGATGTTTGTTTATAAATAAATATATTAATATAAAGTGTTGAGAATATGTTAAATGAAATATTCAAATGAGGTGAAATATGAAATATATGACAGGTAAATATTTGGTAAATTCTCACAACTGAACCGAGATGCCTTAGCTTCTATCTTAATTAATATTGTATTATATAATATTAAAGATGTTTCCAAGATTTGTATTTCAGTTTTGTTCGTTCGTTCGTTCGTTCGTTCATTCGTTAAGACTACTACACAACCTAAATTTGTGTGTTGTTCAATTCAATGTACTTGTTTATTTTGACTGAAATTGTGTCTATAGTTTTGCCTTACCTTTCACCACCTCCCATCCCCCAAGAAAAAATGTTCAACTTTGAAATGATTCATCAAAATCTTGTGAAATGCCATCAAACGTTTTTTTTTATTTAAAGTATAACATTTTTTTAATAAATACTTCAAAGTGTTTTTGCATTCTCAATATAATTCTATATTGAGGAAATATTTATGATATATGTATTTAATTACATGTTTTTCACTCATTGTCTCTACCAAACGTTTTTAATAGCCTGCTCTCGATATAAACATTTACTGTTTTGTTAAAACTTGTATGTTACGAAAATAAAATGTAAATGATTATCTATAAATATTTATACATACAAATATAAAAAAATCTGAGCAAAGTAATATGTTTGAAACATAAATAAATGTTTCAATTAGAAAATAATCAAATTAAATGAAATGTTTAAATATTTATTTTCTATTCAAATGAATTTATTTAATCATTTTTCAAAATAGAAGAGCGGTAAAAATGTTTCATATTTGATTTTTTTGAATATTTTCCACAATTCCTTTTTATTATTTTTTCAAATTTTTTACTTTTTCTTTCTTTTTCTTTCTTTTTTTTTCTTTTCTATCTGTTTTGCATCCACAGACGAGACTCCCTCCTGATATGTTATTAGTTTTTTTCTGGATTTTTAGTCAAACTTTTTATTTGTTCGATAAAATGGGGTCGACTTGTGCAAAAATGGGAAAGAATTTTAATAAATGTGATTATTCTTTAATTTGTAATGCTAATTCATCGTAATGAAATAATTGTTTATGAAACAAATTATGTTTTACTAATTAAAATATCTTTTATTTTTTCATTTCTTTCGCTTAGATTTTTATAAGTTGTTTCGAATGAAAATATTTATTCTATTTTAATTTTATTTCATTTTCCATTTGCATCTTTGTGTAACTTTTATTTGTGACATTTTGTGTTATTTTGTTGGATCTATTTTTATTTATTTCATCAAATAAAAAACAATTTTTTATCAACTTTTATTTCATTTGTTTTTTTTTTATTTTTTATTTGGTTTGCAATGATTTTTTGATAAATTTATCAGTTCATAAAATAGATTTGTTTTTTTATTATAACTAAAAATGGTTTTTAATGGAATTTGTTTCTTGTTTCTTTTACCAAAACATTATTTTAATTTTAAATTAACTTTTATTTTTGTTTTGATCTTGGTGTAGTACAAGTGCGAGTCTTTTAAAATAAAACCCAAATATAATTAATCGTCACCAAGCCTTAAGTTTCACATCAAAAAGATTGTATATATATGTGGATGCCAGACTATATTATTATTATATTATTTTAATAAAAAATAGTTATTGTAAATATAATAAAAATCACATAATAATGATAGGTACTGAATACTATATGTTAATAAATAATAATAAAAAAAACAATGATAATGATAAAACATAATTATTATTATACAAAACAATAATAATAATACATAATAATGAATAATAATAATAATGATAAGAAATATAATAATAATTAATAACAATAATAATGATGATACATAAGAAATATAATAATAATTAATAACAATAAATAATAAATAAATTTTTCAAGTTGTTTAAAATGTAAATATTTTGCGACTAGACTTAAGAGAGAAAAAATGTTGTCGTGGTTCCATAACACCGAAGACGGTGATTAAATTTCAATGCAATGAATGGACGAACAAGAAACAAATTTACATAGTAAAAGTAAAGATAGGAATCCACTTCAAATAATTAACATTTGCCGGTTTTGGAAATAAATAAATAATTTATATAAATAAATACTTTGCATAAATAAATGCTTTGTATAAATAAATACTTTGTATCAAAAAATATCTTTTATAAATAAATAGTTTCTATAAATAAATACCTTGTGTTAATAAATAGTTTATATAAATAAATACTTTTTTCTAAACAACTATTTTTCTATAAATAAATATTTTGCTTAAATACATATTCATTAATCACATAAACAAATAATTGTTATCCAAGGTTTTTATTTATAAGTGGGCGAGTATTAGTAAATAGGATGTGCTGTATAATATTCTATAATAATAAAAAAAAAATTAGTAAATAGGAAAGTCAATGTGTGCGAGCCAGCCTAATAATTACAATAAATTGAATTACAATGGAAAAAAAATGAAGTAAAAACTAATATTTTCAGCCAATTGTGGACGACAATTTCAGTATAAACGTCATCAAAATGTTGCATCCGATAAAAAATGAACAAGAAGATGTTGATCCTTTTTTTCGACCACCTCCAATATTATTAATAGAATAAGAGAAGGTGGTGGTTGAGAAATAGGAATTGGGCGAAACATTCAATGGAATAGAATTAGACAAATATTTGCATAAATAAATAATAATTGGCTGTGTGAATGTGTTCATTATGGTATTATCTATTTAGCACTTACAGACACTCATCGGCTTGTGTATGTTTCTGTGTGTATGGAATTGTGTATGTATAAGTTAAGTGGGTATGTTTGTATATGTTTACATCAAGTGTGTATGTGTTGTATTTGTTTAATGTATATTTATTTATGTATATGTTTAATGTATATTTATTTATATGTATACTTATAGATCTACATGTGTACATCTGTAGTCTGTTATGTTAGAAATATTACTACGATTTATTTAACATTGTTCCTATATAATATATTTATGATTAAATTTAATTATTTAAAAAAAATATTTTCATTACTATTAATGATTGTTTTTATAATTGCATAAGTTAGTATTTATGTGAATGAAATCTAAACAAAAAAATATAACTTTGTTCATGTTCTTCTTCTGATCATGAAAACAGATTGTGATTCATTTTTTAAATTTAATTATTTTTTAGTTGTGATGTTTGTTGTATTTTTAATTTGAGGATTATTTAGTATAATATTTAGTATAAAATTCCATTTTAATTTATATAATCATTAAATTAACTATCGTACAGTGTGTGTGTTTGTTTATGTCCGTTTGACCGTGTATGAGCGCGAATATGACATGTATACAAACAAAACTATCGTAAAAGTTAAAATTATCAAATACTCATTGGTATGAGAAATATTATTTTCCTATGGACATTCGA
This sequence comes from Archaeomysis grebnitzkii, assembly GCA_031471125.1. Lineage (NCBI taxonomy): Eukaryota > Metazoa > Arthropoda > Malacostraca > Mysida > Mysidae > Archaeomysis > Archaeomysis grebnitzkii. The sequence goes on along the minus strand of JARUHE010327991.1, from coordinate 5,566 downwards.
CAATCCAACCAAGCAATGGATTGCGGAAACTTTAGTTAATATTTACTATTAATATATATGGAAGGCAATAAAATCTATTTTTATTAAATAATAAATAGTTGTATATTTAGGAAAGGAACAGCCACCCTAAACCTTTCTGATGCGGGGGAGAAGGGAGGGTCTTGCGCTAAATGTGATTACAAGAGGCTGGTCTATTGAATTATATGTTGTAATTTATTGAAGGTTCCTTCTCCTATTTCGGTTTTGTTTTCTTTCCTATTTCCATTGTTTCTTTTTTCCTATTTCCATTGTTTCTTTTTTCCTATTTCCATTGTTTCTTGTTTCCTTATGCTATTTTTAAATATAAGAAAAACATCAACTTTTGTTCATGATTTGTTTTTTGTTGAAACTTATTTTCATTTAATTTTCCGAATTCAAAATTTGTGGGTTCATTAGCATGTCTTGAAATGTATGTATTGTTATCAGACTGAAATTAATGATCAACTTATAAGTATCCAATTCAATGCCATATTTTTAAAACTTTACTCTACGGGAAAAACACTTCGTATTATATTTAGTAATATTGTATATGAATTAGATCTTTTTTATTTTAGTAAACTATAATTATAAATCAATTTACAATAAAAATCTAACTCTGTATATAATTCTAACGTATAGTACTGCATAAAATTGAAAATATGTTCCAATTTATTTTATAATAAATAATCAATTCATATTGTAGTTACATATCTATTAAAAAAGACTATTTCCTAGATTACATGTGTGCACATACACACACACCTTGGCCAAGTAAAGCTTACCACATCAAAACCATTCCATTTGTAGAACATAAAACTATTTACCGAATTAAATACTTTTAAAGATCCTTTTATCTGAGTTCAGTTACATGAAATAAATTCGTGGAAGCGTCTTGGAAATGATCTTAAATTTCATTATGTTCAGGTAAACAGAAACATTGGGTAACAATGTCATGGCAATATAAGCATAAAATGTATCCAAACTTCCGAATTATTCGTGTAAAGCACTTGATAACACAACTTATGGCGTTGAATATTATTTTCTATTGGAAAACTTTCCCTTCCTTGAAATCTATTAAATTTCTTAATATGTTCTTCGCGAATTACCCAAATAAGTTTGTAGAAATTTTATTTTATTTTTAATATAAATAAAAATTTGAGAAGACTGTATCGATTTATGTTCTATGATGGAGGAATTTAAAATAGAATTATGTATAGAAGAACTTCTTTACCATAACGACTAAATTTAATTTAAAGTTTTTAAAAGCCTTAACAAAATTACTTATGTTATTGAAAATATGAAGACCTATGTGCATGTTATATCAATATTACTTATTGAACGTTCCTCTCTTATCATTATTGTTTTTATTATTATTTTTATTATTATCATTATTAACACTGCTACTACTATTTGTATTATTATGTCTAATAGTTTTGTTGTTATTATTAATGTTTTTACTACTACAGTTATTTTTTGTTCTGTTGTTATCTCATTTGTTTTTTTAAATATCATTGATGCATATCATGTTTTAATTGTATTCCTTATAAAAACAGGCTTACTTTCTATACTTGAACCTATCAAAAATAATGAAATATTGTTTTCTTAGCTGTTTTAGTTTTATTTGAGACTATTTTTGTTTTGTTGTTTATTAACCAAAAAAAAATGTAAAAGTATTTTGGATTATTGTCAAGATGATAGAAATGAACATTTATGACTACTGGCCGTAGATTTTCAATGTAATTTAAATTTTTTCTTTATCTTCTGTTGTGAAAGTTTTCAATATATAATCATGATGAAGAGCGAGCTCTGGTCACCTGAAGGCAACAATTGAATATATTTATTCACATTTCTGCCCGCAAACCTCTAAAATATATTATCATGTTTATCACGACTGATTTTCTCATATCGCAAATAAAAAATAATGTATGAAATATATCACACCAATGAAATATTAAAATTAAACTTTGTTGAATAAAATCAAAATATTATCCAAAACATAAACTTAAATGTTTGTCTTGTACGATATAAAATGTTTTACGTTAAGTAAAACAAATAAATTGTACAAATGATTAAACATTAAATGTTTTGTAGGTGATAATGAAAAAATAAAAAAAAACAACAGATTTAGACAATGAAATTACAAATATTTTTATATTCTTATTCGTTGGTGGAACTTAATTTCCAAGTCGAAATCCGTTCCGAGCCTTACTATCGAATTAAGTCGAGCGCTGTAAAACGACCGCAGCCAAATTAAATTTAGAAAACGCAGTCAAATTAAATCTAGAGAACGCAGCCAAATTAAATCTAGAAACTCGTGCAATTGCATCGAGTATTGAAGACGGTCAAATTGATGAGCCTGGTTGAACCTCGGGACTGAAAGGGTTAATTTTATTAGTTGGGTCTAGGGGCTTAAATGGTTAATTTTCTTGGTTGGGTCTTGGCGGCAAAATTTTGGGTAATTCACAGAAATAAATCTACAAAGGATGAAGTTATTTATACTTCAATATAAATTCAAATATGCTTAGATTGTTTAAAGTAATTTGGTTTGCTTTTGTTTGTATATTATATTAGTGTTGTTGTAGATTGGTTTGTGTGCTTAGGTTTATTCAAACTAACAATATATTTCAGGTTTATTGTTTTATTTACTTTAATATCTTCTTTTTTAAATTATTCAACTAATTTAAAATGAGTTTTTTATTCAAATGATGAGATGAACCCAAACATTTTAAAATATTTCAAAACATACTAAAAACGTATCAAAACATTTCAAAACATTTTAAAATATTTCAAAACATACTAAAAACGTATCAAAACATTGAAACGTATCAAAATATTTTAAAACATTGAAACGTATCAAAATATTTTAAAATATTTTGATACATATTGAAACGTTTCAAAACATTTTGAAACATTTCATAACATACTAAAACATTCCAAAACATTTTAAAATATTTTAAAACATTTCAAAACGTTTCAAAACGTTTCAAAACATTTTAAAACATTTCAAAACATTTCAAAACATTTCAAAACATTTATAAGTATTTTTAAATATTTTAAAACATATTGAAACATTTCAAAACAGTTTAAAACGTTTCAAAACATTTTAAAACGTTTCAAAACATACTAAAACATTTTAAAACATACTAAAACATTTTAAAACATTTAAAAACATTTTAAAATGAAAACATTACCCACAAAATTTTAGAACTAAAAAATTAACATAAATGATTAAAAGAGACGTTTTTTGTACTTCTGCAGAAATAGAAATAATGGCGAAGAAATTGAATATTTGAATCACGTTTAAAGTTCAATATCATATTAAAAGAAATTGAAGAAAGTTCCAATTTTTATAACTTTTCTTACATTTCAAACTTGAATATTTTTCACACTTTAAAACAAATATTTCGCTTTTTCGCCGTTGAAGTAAATTCCTAACTTGTTTCCATTATTCATTTTTATGTTATTTATATTTTATTCATTTTTAGGTTATTTATATTTTATTCATTTTTAGGTTATTTATATTTTATTCATTTTTAGGTTATTTATGTTATTCATTTTTAGGTTATTTATATTTTATTCATTTTTATGTTATTTATGTTATTTATTTTTAGGTTATTTATGGATGTACTCGTATTAATATTTTATTCGTTTGTAGGTTATTATATTGTTATCAATTTTTAGGTTATTTATATTTTTATTCATTTTTAGGCTATTTATATTTGTATTCATTCTTAGGTTATTTATATTTGTATTCATTTTTAGGGCATTTGTATTTTATTAATTTTTAGGTTATTTATTGTTTTATTAATTTTTAAGTTGTTTTTATATTTATTCATTTTTTTTCTTTTAACATTGACATTGTTTTTATCTATTTTATTTTAAACAATCTTATGCAGTTTTACTGCAATATTTGATGTGATATCTAAATAGATAATTATTTATAAAATGTAAATACAGTTCTTTATAATAAAGTAAATTCATTCGCACTTTTTTAATAGACATGTATTGTGTGATTTGTCATTTATAAAAGTGTATATTTTTATCCTTTTTTGGATGTCTATTTAGTGCTTAATATTTATGATAAATATTGAATTTTGAATTTTATTAAAGAATATACATTGTAATGCTGGTTCTTTTAAGTTAATTTAAAAACTAAAATATTGATAACAAACGATATCATTCTGAAAAAAGCATAATGATAAGTTATGACAATTTATAATAGTGGGGCCTTATTAATTTCCATACGAAAGAAGAAAACGTGTAATTATAATTGAAAAAACAGTTCGTATTAATTTAATGTAAAAATTAATCCAATTCTATTTGGAATACTGTCCCATTTGCAATAATAATGTTTTTCACTACAAAAGGAATATTAATTTAATAGTTAATGTAATTAATAATTGTGATGTGCAAACATTATTAGGCCTATTGTTATATATAATTAACGACAAATCAGCTGCTAATAATTTTATCTATTTTGCATAATGAGCGGCGCGCCATCTTAAATAGATGTTTTATTAATTTTTTTTAATTTGTGTTAATTATTTACCATCAGACAGAAACGAAATTAGCCTAAATTTTAATTATATCCTATAAACAGAGCATTAAACATGTTTACACTTTTATAATTAAGATAATTAAAGAACATTTCGAAAAATTCCATTTTGAATTTGGGATAATTTATCCCTAATTATGAAATGTACTGCTGATGTATTAGATGTTAATGATAGTGTTACATAATTAATTAATGACTTAGATGCAAATTAAAATTTGTTTTTTCGATAACAACCTCCGTCTAATAATAATTTATTTGACATTAAGATATTATTTGTTTCGCCCTACAAATGTTGGTATGTTTATACACATTTTTTCGGCCCCTTCATACAACCGAATTTCTTTTGTTGGTATTTTTAACATCAACTTTTTTTTAAACAACACAGTTTGGTGACCATCAGTTTAGTTTCATTGATATGCTTCATTCTAGAACTGGATTCGATTTACTATCTAAATAAATTTAAGTTAATTTTTGAGACAGGTTCTACAATATATATGTATGTATATAAACACACACACACACATACATACATACATACACACATACATACACACACACACGCATACATAAATACACACACACATACATAAATTCACACATACACACATACATAAATACACACATACACACATAAATAAATGCACACGTACATAAACAAATAAACAAATAAACAAGCAACCAAACAAACAAACAGACAAACAAACAAGTAAACAAGCAAACAAACAAACAAACAAATAAACACACAAACAAACAAACAAACAAACAAACCCACAACCAAACAAACAAACAAACACACAAGTAAACAAACAAGTAAACAGACAAGTAAACAAACAAACAAACAAGCAAGCAAACAAACAAACAATCAAACAAACAAAGAAAAAAACAACAAACAAGTAAACAAACAAGTAAACAAACAAACAAACAAACAAATAAACAAACAAGTAAACAAACAAACAAAAAGCAAACAAACACACAAACAAACAAACAAACAAA
>JARUHE010327980.1:0-11054 GCA_031471125.1 Archaeomysis grebnitzkii | reverse complement strand
AGAGAGAGAGAGAGAGAGAGAGAGAGAAAGATAGAGAGAGAGGTTGAGAGAGAGAGAGAGGGAGATAGAGCGAGAGAAAGAGAGAGATAAAGAGAGAGAGGAAGAAAAAGATAAAGAGAGAGAGTGAGAGAGATAAGGAGAGAGAGGGAGAGAGAGAGAAAGAAACAGATAGATATAAATTAATATTTATAATCTCAATTTTACAATATACTTATTTAAAGTGTCCATAAAAAATAAACATTATTTTTTAATATTTTATAAACGGTCGACGTTTGCCTTTAAAAACTAGAAGAAAATTGCGAAGTAAAAAATTAACCCAATGTTTCGTTAGTTTAACGACAATTCTATCATTTATTCATTTCAAAGTAAAACCTTCGAGTTATTCAAATAATCTTTCTACATTTTTTGATGTTGTGATACAGGTTTTTTAGAACTAATTAACATATGCAATCAAATTTCACTTTGATCCCATTATAATAAATTTAATTAACTTCATGGTAATTTAACATACATTTATAATAAATAAAACGAACTACTTGGGTTCAATTGCATCCAATGAATAAAACAACCTGATTAAAGAATAACATTCAATTACATTCAATGAATAATACAACCTGATTAAAGTTAATAATTTTATATAAATACTTCTGTTTAATTATATTTTTCGACAATTTTGGCACGAATTATTACAATTAATCATAACAAAAAGAACAATTTGATAAATTACTTTAGTTTAATTAGTGAAATTTGTCAGATTTTACAGTTAGACAAATTAAATTAGAACATGAATACAATTAAACAAACATAAATTTGAAGATGGAATGCAAAATAATTGCAATTATTCCTAAAATGGGTCTGACGAGTTGAAATAACTTTATATTGACGCAAAATTATTCTTCAATTTACATGACAGACAACAGCGAAGGTTCAAATTTGCATTAAACTTGCTCTAATGCAACTCCTGCAACATTATATTCTTCTTTCCTGCTAATTACACTTATTTTCGGTCCCAGATTTATTTTTGAACACTATTTGTAAAAAAAGTATTTGTTATACACTTATGTCACGTGGACGTGGAATTATAGAAAAAAAATATTCCAGATTATGCCTATTTATTATAAATAAATAAAATAATTCAATGATTAATTTCATCAAACTTGTAAAAGAAATAAAAGAATTGGTGACGCAATTCAATAAAATAAAATTAGATAAAATGGACAAAACAGATTGATTGATGGGCAGTCTTCAATTTAATACAAAAATATTTTATCAGACACGATTATATAAATAATAAACAAGATTAGCAATTCAAACACTGTAACCTTTTGAGCCCGGGATCAGAAGGGAGACAAAGACTGGGGATGAGAAAGTGAGAAAGAGAAGCGAGAGAAGAAAGTGTAGAAGGAGGAGAGCGAAGTGTTATTGAGGGATAATTCGATCGGTAATGAGGATCGTTCAATCATGCAGTTGAGACGCTGCCACAAAGCAACGCCCTCGTGTGCAGTGCATCCAATGTATCTCTTTTGCATTCACCCGAACAATAATACATTCATTAAATGTGTACAAATTGACAAACAAATTACAATAATCATGATTTATGCCAACAAATATGAGCATTCTAATCAAATTACATGCCTTTGCACTTCTTATGATACATTGTAATAAATATACAAACAACATGATGGGCCTTGCATATTTATCTACTACACACATACGCATGCACGAGCTCACTTACAACGGTAATGTATTTCATTTAATGTATAAGAAACTTTGTGACTTTACAATCAACTTGATTTAGAAGACAAATAACATTATGGTGGACACAACATAAAATTGATTATATACATTAAATGTTCCCTTGCTATTTATCATGTCAATGAAATATATAGATTTAATTTAGAATATTGAAGATATTACAAATATAATGCATTTAAAGGTCATATATAAAAACATTACAAACGTGTACAACAGTAAAACTATGACATAGGAATTCGTCGACTTTAAGAAAAAATAAGAAAAGGATCTATGCAACAATTTTCTATTTTTCTTGAATAGCTCAATGAAACGAATTGTCCGAAACTAAGTCCGCGAAGGCACAAATTGAGTATTTGAATCAGACTCAATTCTTTTCATTTGTTGAAAGCATCAAAACCGAAACTTTTGAGTTATTCAATTTTTCATCCAAAATAAAAGAATTCGTTTGGTAGATCGTGCGTATAAGTTTCCATGGACGATTCTATATTTTGACATCTTGAAGTGTTTTAATGTCGAGTCTTGTTTTATGAATTGTTACTAACAGTTTTGTAACTGTTTCAACTTAACTAATCCTAAATAACATAATAATACAATTTAAATTTAAGATGACGTAATCGTGATATGCCAGAAAGAAATATAATACTTATGAATAAGCATGAAAAAACTATGTAATAAATGATGTTCATGGATTATAAAGAAACCGTTGAAAGGTTGAAAACAATCATTTATTACACACATGCAAGTAAGTTGTATGTGTCATCGCATTCACATTACTCCGTCTTATCCACGACACGAACTCACGTCATTTCTTCACCTCACTTGCAGATCCCCGATCAAATTTCTTCTTTGGCAAACGTTGAACATTTAATCAACATTTTAAATTCATCCGAACCGGCATCGGATAAATTTCGAGAAAAGCAGAAAAGCAAATGCCTTCGTGAGAGTCTTGCGGCGCTGGTTCCTCAGAAATCTCGGTTGGAGGCAATTCGCAACACATTTCCGAGACGAGGTCAAGCAAGGGTCGGTTGGAGTGTCATTGCGAGACACCCACGCAGGCGGGATGGCCCTCCTTTTCTCTTTTTTCTGACGTCCGTCGCCTTTTATGGAGATTTGCTTTATGTTTCTTCGTTTGGAGTCACCCTGATGCGATACGTGTTAATTAGGTCTAATGAACTCGTGTCAATCACGGAATTACATTTCATATTCATATTTGAAACAATGGACATAAAATTCATTAATACGTATCGAATTGCATCCATTTTACATCTTTAACATTATTAAAATTTAAACTTTATTTCATCAATGACAATTCAAGGGTAAACTCAGTTAAATATATTTCCGATATAATAATCAGTTGCAAAGAATTAATTTCCATCCCATAGCTAATGTATGACAAAGCATAGCTGCTAGGACGAGATATTTCATTTGTTTATCTAGAAATAAATAAAGGCGCTGCGAAAACAAACGGAGATCATGTTGAGGAATAAAAGTGTTATTCATAATATTTTTATTCCTTTGTCGGCAAAAGAATGACATTGTCACTGAAAAACACGCATCGCGCTCAACTTCACAAGAAACAAAAAAAGTCTTTACAAAACATTCTTTATTTTTATTTTGTTTTTCATACATGAATGATAACTGACATTGTATTTCATGAGTTTAAATACAATGCAATTACAAAAATTAAAATACATTTAAATCAAACAATTGATTCAAAAATATTTAATTTAAACCATTGATTCAAAACGAAATAATTATGTATTAAAAGAACCAAATATCCCATCAACGCCTGATAAGTTCGACCAAAGAACCAACATACATTGAAGTTAACATTGCAATCACCCTTATTGACATACATTAAAGTTAACATTGAAACCACACTTATTGACATACATTGAAGTTAACATTGAAATCACCCTTATTGAGCGGCAGCAATTGCACACAAAAATAAGAGTACCTGTTGACAAACAACTTATGAAATACTATTGAAAGTTTTAATGTATTTTGTTGACGATTTTAAAATAATAAACAGAAAAAAAAACATTTATTTAAAATGTATTTTTCGAATAATTGTTCAATTGAGGAAGACTCTTATTTCTTGGGCGATAGTACCAAAGGGTTACCTGGCTTAGGACGGACCGTGTCCAGCACTAAAGGCGATTCGGTGCCGCACTGGCTATCCGCGGGACGTCTTCGTCAACACTGGACCTTTCATCGAATCGTGCTCCATTTAGATCCCTAAAGCCATGGAGAATTGCAGCCATAAGGACTGAAATGTATTGCAGTTGTCATTGAAAACCACCCTTGGCGGGTGTGACGAATTCGCCTCAACGTGCGCTAAGATTCAAGAACCTTCGAGACTCCATGTAATTATCATTTCACTCACAACATTTAAGCATCCAACATTTCGGTTTTGTAATGTTGAAAAACGAATAGTCTTTTAATCTTTCATTAAATTAATGTTTTTTTTTGGTTTAATTGGTTTCATAACAAACAAAAGAAAATTGAATGTATATTACACTCATTATTAAAGGTAATTCTAGGTACCAACGCTTAAAGGGGTTTATTTTAAATATTGTTTGCCTCTTAGTGTCTTTTTTCATTAATTAAGCGAGTAGAATACACCCTTCAACAAATATTTGCATCATTAAATTGTCCCACAAATCGAATTTGTTTTTGTCAAAAACATTTTATGAAAACGTATTTGATGGTCAGATGAAATTGGTTTCACGGTACAAGTGGTGAGGTGATCTTGTCCATAAAAACCTCTTCAATTACCTTATTTTAATGAAACAGAACACTCTTCATGAGCTGGCCATTTAGATGTAATCATTTTCAGTCTTTCGATATGGAACTTAAACTAAATGTTGTTTGACAATGTTCCTCCGAACAGTTCAATTGCAAGACAAAAATCGATATGTTTATTTTTTAGTTATGAAAAGAAAAAAACATTTACAATTTTTATTATTCTGGAAGTATGATAACAATTGCATCTAAAATGTAACTCAAGTGCAAACCATTATAACTGTTAAGTCGTTTTATGGTGTAGAATTAGCTTCACCGATTTGTATATGTCAGTGAACATGTAGGAAAAGTAATAATGGTAATTAAACAAGTTAGATTGATTCAACCTGTACAGTATCACAAAAGGTTAATTAAGCAGAGTAGTTAAGTACACTGTACTTAATAGCATCTAAAATCGAGGAAAGAATGCGAGGCCGTGTTAATCGTTTTTCCAACAAACACTGAAAACCTCAACCACATCCTTGTGGAGCGAAGAAAGCTTTATGATGCTCACATGGCATAGCTCGAGGCGAAATTCATTCAAGAATTAAGCATGGCAATGAAGAAGCACACACATTACTTTCCATCCCAATAACGATTGCGATAATCACTACCTGCTTAACCGCTTTCCTTGTGGATTATGGACCTTTGAACAACACCAATAAAAGCTTTACTTGCTTAGCCTTTGGGGTTCTTCGCTATTTATAGCTGCACATAGCCTCGCATCACATGTTTCACAACATTTTGGAAAAACTGCCACGAAGGTAACTTGGCTATTGGAATTTTTCAATCAACGCGTAGTTTAATGGATTTTTGACACGACCTTCAGGTACAACTTTAGGTTGGGCTTTAACAAGTGTTTGAAAAACCTTTTTAAATGTATTATAGCCCTTATAATTTTTGTTTATATTTGATTAAATTAAAATCATCAGTAATTTTCATTCAATATTTCAACACGTTTAAAATTTTTGAATGGGCTTCGTTTTCGATGTTAACGACCTATTTTTGAGAATTAAATTGAACATTCATTTAAACAACCACGATTTAATTAAAACCCACGAGTAAAAAAGATACTTGGCCATAGGTGGGAATACATAGAAACCTTTGGTTTTTATGGCAAACAGGCCATTTATTCTCCATTATCCAAAGGCATGTACAAAGGCAAATTAATGGACTCGGATTACTAGTCCTAATTTATACGAAAACTCGGCGCCACGATTTTTGAACTTCGAATAAATCTGTTGAATGATTCACTACAAACCGATGCCCGCGGGACCGATGTTCTTATTTTAATGAATAACTTTCATTGAACAGAAAAATAATGCAATTTGAATATATAAACGTGTTTTTATAGAACAAACACTATTGAAAAAATTACATATATTATGTTTAAACAAAACAAATTGAAGCAATTACATGCAAATGAACATGAAACACGAAAATAACAAGCAACTGCAGTGCTTGAATTCAAGAGACAAAGAGGGACAATGAGCAAAAATGCAAAGACATTTTTATCGACTTGAGGACCAACTGCTTTGTGGAGAGAGGAAGACAAGGAAGAAGAAAAGTGACATCAGTGGGACACCTTTTCTCCCTCGCCCCCCGCTGAGAGAAATTGCCTCCAATTTATTCCTCTATTCACTCCCACCACAATTTCGTCTTTTTCACAAAAATAACCACAACACATTTTCTCGTTTCGTCTTTCTTGTCTTCTCATTTGTGATTTACTTTGAATAAATATTTTTTACTAAATATTTTATTCTAGAAAAAAATACTTCATTTTATTCGTTCATATAAAGATACATACAATCATGAAAATGCTAAAGCGCAAAGAAATTCAAAGTGAAACATGAAACCTGAGTTGGTCAAAGGGTATACTACTTTTAACAATAACTTTATCCAAATATTTCATTTTTACATAAACATTAAATAGTTAATACCAACATCCAACACATTTTTGGTCAAAAGAGAAGCAGAGAACATGTCTGGACATGTCTGGACAAGGGAAGGGAAAGAACCAACGGACGACCATCGTCCGTTTCTACCGAACATGAACTTTTTCGAATGTTCATCTTGAACATTGAATTATTACGATTTATTTTGGCCCTTGTAGCAAGAAAACTCTTGATAAGAAGAGCTACATCACAGAAACATTTGAAAACGAATTTTAGTTTCACACTTCAAGCTATTTGGCAATTGGTTTGCAATGTGGCACGTGGCACTTTAATCAAAGCCCAGGCGATACAACAGCAACGAAACTCGTGAAGACTCATTTACATTGAACCATAAATCTGAAAATTCCTACATTGAAAATTTCGTATTATTAACATCATGAAAAAAACATAAATAGATTTGTTCGATATTAATACAATCATTTAATTTGAAATTGAGATAGTTTTCATAAATAATAAAATATTTGCATATAAAATGTTAGCTTGATTTGATTTAATATTTATTCGTAACATTATAAATAAAGAATGACATTTATATTCAAATATCACCAAAACAATATTTATGAAACAAATACTTAATTAAAAATGAATGCCAATATATAAATATGTCAAACCAATTTTATTTGAACATAATTACTACACTACAACAACAAAAAATTCATTTGTATCTGAACTTGAAAATTTTAAATAATCAAATAATTGACTCTTAAATAAAACACAAACATACACGGAATTCCGAGAACAAATTGAAAATCTCAAATGTTTGGAAAAAGAAATAGAAACATAATTTCAACAAAATACAAATTAGTCGACCAGTACAACAGTTGAATAATCTATCGCAGAATGAATTTAAAAAACTAACATCTACCGTGCATCATAGGCCTACACTCGCATCTTAAAATGAGGTACGACATTAATTAGTGAAGCAGATAGCAGGATGAATATATTCAATTTAAAATCCTATAAAAAACGAAATGAATAATAACAAAAATGTTATGGCAGCACTCACGCTATCTACAGTATATTCAACACTGTGTTCTGTGGATAAAATCCTGTGTGGGGAAATAATGACTAAACATATTTGTTTTTATACAGAAATATGTTTATGCACTTTTTTTTAATTTTTTTAATATTTTATTCTTGAGCAAAAACAAAATTTTCAAAACTATTAAATGGATAAAAATTTGACTTAGTTTGATAATAATGAATGAAAAAAATCAATGCAACAAAACTTACAACATATTTCTAACAATTAATCTAAAATCTTTAATATTTTTCACACGCTGAATAGATAAAAGCACAAACTCATTGTTTTTGCTTCATTCTTCTTAAGTTGACCTGTTAAATAAATTTATAGTTATTTGCAGTTACTCGACCACTTTGAAAAAAAAACAACCTAAAAACAAGAAAAATCTGGAAGAACATTTATTCTGTTCAACATTAGGCCTATTATGTACATTAAAATTGATTAATGTTCATAAATGAATTATTTATCAGATGAATACAACTTTTGTTAAGAAACATCAAAGTTAACAAGAACTTTATAGATAGTTATCGAAGTTGTATCACTTACATAGAATGTTATTTGGTTGTTAAGCCTATATAGAGATAACATAAGTTTCGTTCCAGATCACTTCTATAGATGAAATGTTAGTTTTTGCACAAACCTTTATTTTATTAGCAGTTCATTTATGAGCAAATGATTCATTTTTATATGGCAACCCTTCCTTATGCCTACTTTTAAATTGGTAATTGAACGGTTTTTTATATACTTCGGGGAAACGAAAAATTTATAAATTATTAAGCAAAAATAATACAAACAAAAAATAATTATTGTATTTTAGTATAAACTTGAAAATATTTATATAAAACATTTGGATATAATAGGGCATCCATCAACCAGATGTAACAAATGGTTTCAGTAAGAGACAAAAACCTAGATGACAGATTCATTGAACTTATAAACAAACTATATAAACTTGTTTAGTTTTTAAGCAAAGTTATTATTCAAGAAAAAATTGTAAATTAAAAAAACCTTCAACATTTACCTTCACCTCACCTGTTATAAAAATAGTGAAACATTTTCTAAGTTAATTTGAGCTAAAAAACATCATTAAAAAAATATAACATATCTAGATTTTTTGATTTAAGCAAAGTTATCTATAAACTTTGTTCAATAAAAAAAACCTTTGAAATCAAAAAGGAAAATCTTCAACATTTAAATATATATTTAAATTGTGAACGTGAGACGCCGCAGACGACGACGACGGACTGACCCACGCATGTCGATTGTAATAGGTTGGATAACCTAATAACCCCAACAAAAAAGAAAATATTTTTTGTAATTAAGTATAAACCTGAAACTGTTTACAGGAAATGCATTCGTGTTGGACAAGAACAAAACACATTTGCATACACAGAAGCCTTAAAAGTAATATTCAAATGATGAAACATTCTATCTTTGTTTTGTGCATTTCTCTTCATTTGCTAGATTATTATTATTATTTTAATGTATTATTTTCCATAAATGATTTAATTTCTTTATAAATTATTTTCTAGTTCATTCAATAAAACTATTCATAAAAATAATTTATCTCATGTGCTTGAAGTTTTTCTTCAATTTTAATATTTAGAAAACGAATAAGCTTTAACATTTCGGAATCTTGCATTGAATTTTGTATTTACGTTATACTGTTAAAACATTAATTTTAACTTAGGTTATTATATAAGGTTCAAGCATAAATGAAAAAAAAATTAAATGTTAATTTTGTTTAAATATTCCAAATGAGTACTTGTATCTACAATGATGATGAAGCAAGTTTATGAAAGGTTGGCTTTATCAGGTATTGAACAAAAGTGCAAATCCAACACAACAAAAGTATTAAAATGAAACAGAAGTCAATTGTAAACAGAGAAACAAACCAGTTTGAAGGTAGAAAGTTTAGCAGTTGGAGATATAGAAAAAATTCATCTTTAATCCCCAAGCCAATAACTTATTTATTTTCTCATTGTTAAAGAGAAATCAAATTTGTGGCGAATTTATTTTACAGTTTTATGTGAATCTACATGAACATGAAAAATAAATAAGAATTTATTCATATTTTTATATTAATTACTAATTAGGCAAACACTATTTAGACATGTAAAACACTTGAATGTTTCTATGGAATATATAATTTTGAGAACATTCAAAAAAATTGAAATCTAGCGAAACCTGAATTCGAATTAGAACAAAACTACACAAAATTCAAGAGACTTCAACTGGACGAGATGGAAGCATTGCAATACTCTCTTCTTTCGAGTTGCGATGTTACTGCAGCAGCATTATTTTATGTGACTTCCTTCGTTACTTTATGTGACTTATTTCGATACTTTGTCACTTCTTTCGCTAATTTATGTTACTTATTCTGTTATCTAATGGGACGTTTTTCAGTATATTACTATGACGTCGTTCGTTTGTTTGATGTTATTTACTTTGTTACTTAATTATTTCAAAAAATTAATCACAGTTTATAGATGGAAATAATTCAGTTATAAATATTATGTTTTTTTAGTATAAGAATAAAACAAGAACACAAAATAATGTATTTATACGTTACCATATCTTGATATTTCAACTGCACTGCTATTAAAGATACTCACCTGAAACAAAGAAGGATTAAATTTAAAAATAAATTGATTATATTTTAAATATAAAAAACAAGTATTAATCAAATCAAATGTTTCTTAACAACAAATATAAATGTTTTCATTTATATGAGATAATTATTGAATTTTATAAATTGGACTAGATCGAAACTCGTACTACAAGTTTGTTCAAACAATCCTTAACTGAATCTTTACTTCCTCCTTCAGTGGAAAATTGCTTTAAGATTCTGGAGATAACATTTATAGAGATACTGATTACCCATTTACTTAACTTTTAACTTCTTAGGGTAACGAATAACTTCTCTTTTTTATTTAAAATTAATACGCAAATAATAACCATTCATTATAACATTAAGTCTATAATAAATTCCCCCAAATAAAAAATGACGAGAAGTTCATGAAAAAGTTGATTAATACATAAACTGTCAAACTAAGTTTCAAACCAACCCCTTAAAAGTGTAAATAGCTGCAGGTAATACTAAATAAGAAGTTTCCACATATTCGGAAAACCAGAACTAACCCATCCATCTACTTTAAATACTTAATAATTTAGCTAAAATATTTGGCAAGTCGAAAACAAAAATGATGAATTTTAATGCAAAAAATGCATTCATGAAAATGGAAGACTTTAGTATAATTAATGAGCATCTCTCGGGGAAATATTTTAATTGAATCATTAAAATGGGAACCGAACCAAAGAAGATAATTATGCAAGAAATGCACGGCAGCATCATAATGCAATGCATTTCATGGAACTCGACGGCACTTTTAATCGATGCAGGTGAACGCAGTCGAAGAAAGAGGGGACAGAAAGAGAGCCCGAGGAAGGAGGGGAAACACGTGGGGAGGGGGGGCTATGCACGATGGAAGGGGGAGGGGCTATGCACATGAAGTGAGGGGAGTCTCAAGGTAGAG
>JARUHE010327969.1:0-11054 GCA_031471125.1 Archaeomysis grebnitzkii | reverse complement strand
TTCATAATGTTATAAGATATTTGAAGAGTTTGTCACAAAATTGAATCCTGTCGCGTTCTTTTTTTGAAAATTTAATTCAGTGAGTTCTTGAATTAATTGACCTCAATTGGCACATTGCTCGCACTCAAGTCACTAGAATTAGCCAAACATTTTGTTTTTTCAATTTAGTTGAAACTCGCTAAAACAGTTAGAAAAGTTACTAAAACCACTAAATTAGTTTAAAAAAATTTTAAAGTTCGCAAAAATTTAAACTCTCCTTAGGGACTTTAATCTTAATTTCCACAAACTTTAACCTTAATATTCGTTTAAAGCATATCAAAATATTTTGCACAGAAATTGGGAGCACGCCATGTGCACACCATATTTCAATTGCTTTTTTGATGAAAGTTAAACACACCAATAGGTCGAGTCGCACTTGCACGCTGTACGAAAACTGTAGTATTTAAGGAAAGTCTGGCATTATCGTGACCCACAGGGTAGCAAGAATAATTTCCAATTTGGTAGAAAAAATATTGGATTCTATAGACCTGTAGAACAAAACATGAACAGGCCTATAGTAGCACTGCAACACAGCCTTCAATATGAACCAATAGCATCAACCACTTACAATAAATTGAATAAAATTTAATTTTGGTGTTTATGGGTTTAATTGTAGGTCCACAGAATCTACAATGGTGGATCAACTGTACAAAAAAACTTTCATCGACTGAATGTACTACCATGCTATCAATGAATCCCATGTCTTAAATCTATAAAAGGACAGAAACCGCCATTTTGAATTCAATCCCGGGTTGCAAAGAATGGCCCTAAGGTGTATACACAATTTAATGTTTTGTATGTGCTGATTTATCTTCAGTTTTGTTTTATTCACGATGTAAAATAATTCAGCATGGCAAATTTATTAAATATACAGTATAGTCATTGAACACTAAAATTATTTTGTTTTGCAATTTTGGGCGTTAGATAATCTATGCAATATTATTTCAAATTGTAAATAAAAACAACACTGAGGATAAATTAACACTTACAACATCATCATAACACGCAAGACATTTGATTGTACACATCTTTAGTGTTTACAGGACAAAGTCCACCAGTGAAGAATCATACGGGCTGGCACCTACAGGGAGATGCAGCAGTGGGGAACACCATGAGAAGGAACTACGCAATGAGAGCGCCAACAATATTGAATCCTACAGAGAGGAACTCCATGAGCGGGAAGTGGCTCCTATTGGTGGGAATCTACTGGCATGTCCTTCCACAAAGAAATTTGTTCTACTTGATTTAGCAGACCTTTAATATATAGGTCTTGGTTACAGTAATGGCAAATTGATTTCTATAAAAGCTTGGTGAAACAAATTAAACTGAATGGGTCCAAACTATGGCTACTTTCCTAAATCATTGAACACAACACACAAAGTCAAAAACCAGCAACTGGTACTAAGAGGTAGTTGAATATTTAAATAAACATGTATAAGTATCCCCATGGAAGGAAAAAGAGCCTTAGCAGCTGCAATAGGAATTGAAGAATTTGGGGAAAAAGTTGAAGAATAGATAAAAGACTTCCTGAAACTGTCATTCATCCAAAACTCCAAACCAAAGCAAATGTCACCCATTGTGCCTTCTCAAAATGTGTAATCTATCATTGGACTTTCATCCAGCAAGCAATGTCTAACCAACGCCGACTGTACTGCAGGCCAACACCAGCATTTGCAAGAAAACAGTTGATGAAACAACTGTATAGCATAGATATTACTACTATCAACGCCGACTCTACTACAGGCCTCCCATGTTACTTGCCATACAATTTTGACTATTACAAAAAACCATTGGAAACACAATACCAAACATAAGCGTGATATAGACCCAACTTTTTTGATCATAGATCAACTGTTTTAACATTGATCGAACGACAAAAAAGTTAATTCATTATCAAGAAAAGATATGTAGTGAATGTATTGTGTAATTGAGATTTTGATGCGAAAGGCCTATAGTAGAGTCGGCATTGCTACTATACTGCAAAAAAAGGATTTGTATATGCCTTTGTTTTTTTCTTAGTTGAAGTTTCTGTAGTATAGATATATTGGCTATGAACAGTTTGTATTGTATGTACATTTTGACTTTTGTTATGTAATTGACATTTCGATGTTCTAGGCCTGTACTACAGTCGGCACTGGTCAAACATTACGGAACTCTTTGAACCTCTGGAACCATCTTTCATAGAGGAGTTTGTTCTTTCAATACTAGGACATGGATCAATGAACAAAATGAAAACCCAATCAAAATAGGTTGAAAAGATTCTTTTCTAAAAATATTTGTTTGTCTTTCAAGAACCTTCAATCCTATTCGTAGATTTAAAAGTTCCTAAAAGTTGAATCAAGAAAAAATATTATAATGAAAAAAATATTTAGTATATTTCAATCGAGTTTCCCACCAATTTTGATAATACAATTCTAATTAAGGTAATTAAATCATTAGCTTGACACCTATCAGCTGTTATCGCTAGCATACATATGAATGCAATTATAATTGTATTACAGAAACGTGTATTAAATGAACAATTAAAACAAAAATTCCTGATTGAAAAACTAATAAGTATACCATGCAGTATTATAATAATAAATAACTTTTAAAGTTTTTATAAAGTGAGTTTAGTCAACCTTAAACAAGCTCTGTCCACTTCACATATCAACTTTAAAACTACTATCCATACCGAGTGAGATGTACCCTAATGATGCAACTATTGTATAGGGCTTCCTCCATACCTGGGTAAACTAAAATGTGTTCTCGACTGCACGTTGTCTTGATTTATATCAAAATCGTATAACATTGTGTCAATGTGATTTAAATAAATAAAAAGTCCAGTCGAGAACAGGTATTTGGTATGTGAGATTACATGGCTATGAATAAATGTAAATGAAATAGGATTGCTTAGCATTAATCAACATATGACTTTACTATCCAATTAGTCCTTTCATATCTGTCCAACCTTTTTGGTGACTCGCTCTATCTTTGTAGGTGCAAATCTCACATAATATATAGGCATAATAAAATTAATAAGGTGATAAGTTTATCTTTCTACTATAATTTTTACCAAACATGAATTATAATTTAAACTATTACATCCATACTAGCAAAACAAATTGTCTACAAAAGAATATGCTAATGTAGTTAGTCAGTAAATTGTTATGATTTTTAAAACAGAAATTAACAAAGTATAGGTAGCCTACATAGGCTACACGGTAGATATAAATGGCGTGGCTGAAACAACTAAGAAGTACTCTAAAAAAAGTTAACATCAAAATAAAATAAATATAAAATTGCAATTTTATAGATAAGTAAGTATAAGCGTACAAATGAAGATAAAATAAGATGCAATTAGCATAATTGGGTAAATAGTGATGCTTACTTTAAAAGAACCATCAGTTTTAATTAAAATCATTATAATAACATTATATTTTTGTTTTCCATGAGTAATGGTGAATGTTAACTTTTTTTTGTTTGTTATCAACAAATTAAACTATAAATAGCCACAAAATAAACTATAAAAGTCATTTAGATAATAATAGAAGATTGAAGCTGTTATAAACAATAACCTGTTGTAAAAAAGTTAGTAATTATATTTATTTAAATATTTAATGTTAGGCAGAATAAGTTGAATGAGTCTTTAACACAAGATTTAATTTTAGCCTAAAAATTATTTTTAGCAGAGGTGTGAGGCACCGCTCTATGAATTAATCTTTATTATTGTGGTCAAGTATTTGTGGACCTTTTTTTTCTGTAAAACTTGAATTTGTTGAAATAATTCAGTATTTATGTTGTTTTTGAACTTTTCTTTTTTCCAAAGTAAACTAAACATTTTTTTTTGTTTTTGGTCTTACAGCAATAATTTTTTAACATAAATGGAAGATATATGCATTATAAATGATCTAAATTGAATAAATTATTCTGTAAATTTTGAATTTGTTGAAATAAATCAGTTTGTATGCTGTTTTTGAACTTGTGTGTTTCCAAAATAGACTGAACATTGTTTTTTTTATAGAGTAATGATCATTTAACATAAATTAAAGATATACCATATTTATTTATTTACTGAAATGACTATGTTTTTATACAGAATTGCTGAACACTGATCAATGAGTTATAGATTTCTCCACTATAAACCCTTAGGGTTTGGTTATGTATTATTTATCTATTTGATAGGTCTAGAGACAACATAATATGAAAATAAAAATTTACCATATTTTTGGAGGCACAAGGCAGTGTTGAGGTTTTATACCATAATCTTATGCCAAAGGTTGTTGATTCCCACTCGTATGTCTCTCACCACATTCCAAACTAGCACCTCATCCGAAACCTTTGCAGGTCCATGTCTGCTAAGCAGAACACATTGTGCTTGCCAAGGTGATCATTGTAAAAATCATATTTAATCACCAAAGCAATCATTTTTATTTTTTTTATCAAGCGAGTGAAACAAAGGTGTTACTTTTCCGTCATTGTCCAGACATTCAACAAAAGGTTAAAGTTTTTATTTTCTTGACAACTTGTTTGTTTTTTAATATTTTTCCATCAAATCTTCAGGACTGAACAATCAATATGCTTACAAAATAATGCAATAGAATTCTTTATAGATAATTTTTATTTTTTGTTATTCTAGTTTAAAATGAGGAAAATAACTTGTAAAATTTTTCAAATTCAACAAAAGGTTCAAGTTTTTGTTTTCTTTATATTTTTGCTTCAAATTTTCAGATTTTATAAATAAACATGCATGTATAAATATAATATAACAGAATTTTTAAAAATCTGTTGTTTTTGTTATTGCTGTTTATATTTTTAAAATTTTAAAAAATCTATTGTTTTTGTTATGCTGTTTATATTTTTAAAATTTCTAAAAATTTTACAATGGTATTATATATTATAAAAATAAATAATTGCTTGGCATTTAAGCTGCATGGCAGTTTAGACATAACTGGTTTACTTTTACAGGCATTCATTTATTTATAATTGAATATCCTTAATTTACAAAAAATGGTTGGTCACCACAATCTTAGCAAGATTGTGTGGCGCTACCTCTAGTCTCCACAGCTCTGCCTGTCAGAAATGTTAACAGATTACAAGTAAACTCAAGTAATGCATTTTTAAGCCATAAAATTAAACTGAAGGTACAGCAGGCTTTACTTCAAACACTAAAAATAAATATTCATTATCAAAGTTACCGAATGTTCATCTTAAGGATATACTTAAATATGCAATTAATATTACATTTAACTACTATCACCAATATTTAACAATCAATAATCAAAATCATACATTGTCGACTTAATAAATTGCATACTTATAATTACTTTATCTTTTTGAACAAATTTTTGGATTTTAAAAGGTTCATATTTTATTAAGGTTTCCCACCAATGCAACTGAATAGATAAAATGTATGCTTCCACATTGCCCCATTAAAGTTGTTAAAAGAAGCCACATGAGTCCATGACAAAAAGTAAAGCAACAGCCTGTTTGAGTGGTATAATAGATCAGTATAGTCGTGAAATGTGCAGAACCAGATCATCATAGTGGATCTTGTTAAGCAGGGCAGCAGAGGTTCCAAAAAGATAGTTTGCCTTTATCTTTACTTCTCCTATATCTAATCTTTTCCAATATCTTTTTTATCTCCACTTCTTCTATACAGTGTGCCAAAATTGGCCAAAAAATAATAGAATCTTTAAAAATTGCTTTCAGAATATCATTTCATTATTGATATGTTTAGCTTTAGAATCTTAATTTTGAATTAATCGAATAAAAAAAAACTGGCTTTCAATCTTCAGATTTGAACAAAAGTTTTACATGCTTACGAATATTCAACATTCATTGATTACATATTCTTTCATATTGTTGTGTTACTTTAACTATTCAATACTAAGATTCTTAAATTTGTGGAATGAAAACTATTTTTTTTATTTCAGATTCAACATTAAGGAAAAATTTCCAGCCAAAAATAACTAAGCATTAAAGCTTTATTTGTATTAAAATTGTTTTATCCTTCAACAATCTCCAAAATGGTGATGGGAATAATTCCTGTTTGTGTGAAATGTAAGGCAACAGAATCACCTCTTTGGCATAAAGAAGAAGA
This sequence comes from Archaeomysis grebnitzkii, assembly GCA_031471125.1. Classification (NCBI taxonomy): domain Eukaryota; kingdom Metazoa; phylum Arthropoda; class Malacostraca; order Mysida; family Mysidae; genus Archaeomysis; species Archaeomysis grebnitzkii. Next base: position 4,933 of record JARUHE010327969.1, on the reverse strand, counting down.
ACAAATTATTTGCACTGACTGTAAAAATCTTCAACACAAGGCCAAGTTGACAGAAAGTTTGGAAAATGATAAAGATGAGCAAAGCAACTCCTCTAAGGAAGACAAGCTCATGGAGGTTGACGAGATACGAGATAACGAAGAAAATGGAGGCAAAGGCAGGAAAGAAGATGATGATAAAGAAAAAAAAGATACGCGGAGAAAAACACGAAAAGGTGGTAAGGCAGGCAGAGGGCATGTTCCCAAAGGAAAAGGTCGAAGATATATTTTCAAAAAAAGTGTTAGTATCATTAAATGTTTTTTAAAGAATTTGGTAGAATATAAATCAAGTTATATATTAATGCAAAAAAACATTAAAACTCCTTAGTAATTGCTAATACCTTAAGGGTAGAACTTCATTTAAAAAAGAAGACTTTAGTGTATTTTATTCTTTTAACACTTTGTCAGGTGCTTAAATGTTTATAAATAATATTATTCTCTATAGGCAACAAGGGCACCAGCAGCTGTAGCTACACCAGTGACTTCTCAGTATTTGTTCTATAAGGTTAGTTATTAATATTTTGTTTTCCTTATCAATTTTATAAATATCTTCCTAAGATGTGTAGTTTGAATTTAAACTCTAGAAAACCATTAACAACATGCACAAGTCCACATTGTCCTCTTCACCTACACATGAAGCAATAATAACAACAGATGGACATATGCGAACAATAAATCCCAAGCAAATAACATACTAAAATATTAAAAGTCAATTGGCAACAAAACAATTGTAGAAATACATGAAAATTAGAATAAAAGAAGCTAACCATTCACACTCTCTTTAAAAGCAGTTTATACATTTATACTAAACTTAAAATCAACTGGACCTGACAACATATTTAACACAATGGTCCCATTCCAATAAACACCCTAACACAAATATAAAATTAAAACAAACCATCCAACACCATCTTCATATTACCCGAAGGATATCCTTCATCACAAATATAACAAAAATCTATGGAAAGATTTTTCTAAAACAAAATCTAACCTCACAAACTCACAGCACAATTGCAACACTCTTCCACAACGCATTTCACAACACTAACTCAATATATACTTGACGCTCCAATCAAAATTTACATGTCTCCAGAATAATCCTAGCCACAACAGATACCAACCATCAAAATTATATCCCTGTCAAAGCAGACTTACCAGAAACAGATGCAAACACCACAATGCATACCAACATAGGCTGATCAACACTAACTCATGAATCTGCTCACATTGACAACTACATAAACATTCCTAGCAGAGCCAATTCTATTAAATCACATCACTGTGTAGCTGAACTCCATCGGTTTCCAAAAGAGGAGTTGGGTGCAACCAGTAAATAAAGAAAAAATAAATAAATAAGTAATAAATGATTGCAAATAGTAAATACATAAGTAATGGGTCAAGAATATAATACAGGTGTTGTCTTGAAGTTGATAAGTATTAGAGATTGTTTTATTTTAACATTATGTTGTTTCCTATGACCTTCTAACCACAGAGTTATTGCCAAAAAAAGAATTGACGAACTATTTGTGAAATCATGAAAGTTTAAAGTTTTTATTTCAGAGTGGAAAGAAAATTGTATTTGACAAAAGTTGCACATAACATTAATATGGCCTTCCAGATATTTTAGCAAATAATAAACAATTTTAGTTTTCTCATTTTTTTGATAATAGTTCTAAGCAGTTAGTTTTGTTTTTTGACAACATTATAAAGCAGCATAACTTTCACTTGAAAGTCTTATGATTCTATACCATTACTTTATTTTTTTGTCTAAATCTTAAAGTAAAATACTACATTGGTTGATTATAATGATACATAATAAATTCCAGGGTTTCTATTACCAAGTCGGTGATATTGTTTCTTTGGTTGATATAGATGGCGGAACTTTCTATGCCCAAATAAGAGGTTTGTTGCAAGACCAATATTGCGAAAAAAGTGCCGTCCTCACCTGGCTGTTGCCAACCAAGAATTCACCTCCCCCAGATGAAAGGTTCGATCCATCCACTTATATTATTGGTGAGTGGTTCATGTTGTTATTAGAGTGACTACTCTCTGGATATGTTATTATAATTAGAGGGATGAGAAGCCAAGTGTAAATGGTATTTTTGGCTTTCAGCTTTCCAATTGATAAGCGTTAGTCTATCTGTTATCGCATATCCCCATTTTAGGTGAAAGCAAATGTTATTGTTGAGCAGGTGAAACGAAGTTAAGACATACGTGTTACTTTTCCCTCGTTTTCATCACCAAAAGGTTCAAGTTTTTATTTTTTTAATAACTTGTTTGTTTTTTAATATTATTGCATCAAATTTTCAGAACTGAACAATCAATGTGCTGACAATAGAATGCAATAGAATTCTTTTCAGAGAATTTCATATTTTGGTTATTTTATGTTAAAATGAGGAAAAATAACTTGTAAAATATTTCACATTCAACAAAAGGTTTAAGTTTTTATTTTTTTAATATTTTAGCTTCAAATTTTCAGAATTGAACAATAAATATGCATGTACGAATCCAATGTAATAGAATTTTTTGAAAAATCCTTTTTTTTTGTTATTATATTTATTTATAAATAATTAATTGAGTATTTCAGGTCCTGAGGAAGACATACCACGAAAACTAGAGTTCATGGATTTTGTTAGTCATGCTCCATCCGATTATTTCAAGGACAAGACATCGCCATATGCGACCATTTCTTACAAACCAGAATCCTGTTTTGTTTGGTCAAGGATTGGACCCCAAATCAAACCAATTGAGAGAGCAAAAGATCTCATGACAAGATAAAGTTCACGACTTTTATCAAAGCTTGATAATCATGCTATATATTTTGTTTACCATATTTGTAATTGAAATGTTGGAAAGTTTGTATTGCAAAACTAAAAATATAATTTTGAGTATCTAATTTTCAAGCTCAAATAAGTTGTTTATAATCATTACTAAACTTTTGAAGTTTTCTGGAACCATTATTTTTTTGAACATGTGATGGCTAAGAAGAAAATTGATCGAACAAAAGAAGGGGTGGGGATTAGTACCTCCGACGTCAGGGCCCCGTCCTATATGTCGAGGTCGGAATGGGGTCGACAACAACAACAAGTTAATTAACCCAAATTCAAAATATATAAGAAATTGCAATTTCAAATTTTTATTATTAACAGTATAAAAAAAATTAATTAAGAGTTCATATAAAGTAGAATGTTGAATAAAATATGAAACAAGTAAGCCAGAAATACTATGTTATACATAAAACTGAAAGCTTGATTTTACTAATGTTTTCCTATCTTATTTTATATTTTTTTTAAATAAATTTGAGTTTAAATACTCTTCTTAGACAAATAAAATATGTTTAACCTTACATATAATGCATAATTCTTCATTTGGCATATTCGTGCTGTTCACATAAAAAAATAAGAAGGCCAACCAAATATAAAATGGAGAAGAGATAAGAAGATTGAAGAAAGAAAGATAAAATTACTGCTTATGCTCTGAAGAGTGTGTTGTCAGTATGTTTTGTTAAACCCTACTGATTAGTATTGGGTTATTGAGGTTCAATCCATCTTAAGCTTTATTGTTTGGCAGTTACCATATGACTGAATATAACAGGGTTCCCACGCTGTCTGAAATGTCAGGAATTTTTTGTATCTCAAATGTGTCGGGAATTTTAACTAAAAAATTTTTTACAATTTATTATTATAGCATTATATACATAATATTGAGAATATTATTTAAAATAATTGGTGAATAGAACATAAATTATATTAAGGTGATCATTCGACATCCCCTTAGGTTCCTGAGTCAAAACTTTTATGTTTAATGAAAAATGCATCAGTTTATTTTATTTACATCTTATTAAGCTGTGTTTGAAAAACCAGCTTCTATATGTGACCTCTGATTGTTGTTGTTGTTGTTGTTGAGACAGTGGACGATTTATGGACTCTACTACCAAAATTTTGCATTTTTTCAAAATAATAAAAAATATTCATTTACAGGAAAGTTTGTTTAAATGAAGATGAAGAACATAAAATTATACACTGGTATCACTAAAGATTGTTTTTCTTAAATCAATATTTACTCACTAAAACATGCATTTTATAAAAAACTTGAAGTTCATAGTTAACCGAGATTTTTATTTGAAGGTTTAGTGGAAAGTTTATTCAAAACAAATGAAAGAAGGGATTCAAAGGTAGTATGTCTGAAGGACTTTTTTGTCTAAAGTTTATACTTCTCTAAATAATAGATACCTTAGGAGTTTTTAAACTTAGCCAATTTATCATCAAAGTCATGATTAACCAATTTTTTTGAAGGTTTTTGACAAAACAATTTTTTTACAGATTTTTTTTTATTGTACATGAATGGTTTTATATAATATAATTCTGAACAATATGGTCCTGAATAATTTTTTGTAAAACGAAAATTTATTGAAATAATAGGTTTTTAAACCTTAATTTGGTAAAATCAAACGCACAATTTCACGAGGATAAGTTTATTTTCAAACAAATATTTCGGTATTACCTGATACCCTCATCAGTAGAAACTTGTGTGTTTGATTTTAACAAAAAACTAGAAAGTTTTGTCAACTTAATTGGTTAGCTACCACTAGTAGAATTATGGAAAAAATTAATTTTTGTTTTACAGATATATTTATTGAGCAGGAATGGCTTTATATATAATTCTGAACATCCAGAATTTTTTTTGTAAAGTGAATATTTATTGAAATAACAGGTATTTAAACCTTAATTGGTTAGCTACTACTAGTCAACGGCCTTGGCCACGTTGAAACCGCTTCCCGTATGATCAGCGGAGTTAAGCAACGTTGGGTCTGGTTACTCCTTGGATGGGTGATCGTCTGGGAACACCAGATGCTGTTGGCAACAGCGCTCTTTGCCATTGTAGCTAATGTGCTGTA
>JARUHE010327947.1:0-11056 GCA_031471125.1 Archaeomysis grebnitzkii | reverse complement strand
CACACACACACACACACACACACACACACACACACACACACACACACACACACAGACACACGAACACATACACATACACACACACACCCGACTGCACACACCCAATCGCGCACACACACAAACACACACGCACAAACTCACACATACGCACACATACATACACGCAAATAACCCACACCCACACACACACCCATACACATACACACACAAACACACACACCACGAAGAGACATATTTATCCAAATTGAAGACAAACAGTCTGGAAGAAGTCTGGTTACTATGGCAACCATCATTGGTTTCAACCTGAATGTATATTGACACTCTCTATGTTGCATTGTACTCTCCACTAGACATGGCTCTTATATTGCCTCTGGCACATACAATGTTGCAATGTACTCTCCACTAGACATGAATCTTATATTGCGTCTGGCACATATACTGTTGCAATGTACTCTCCACTATACACGGCTCTTATACTGCCCCTGGCACATACACTGTTGCAATGTACTCTGCATTAGACACGGCCTTAGATTGCTTCTGGCACATACACTGTTGCAATGTACTCTGCATTAGAAACGACTTTACATTGCCTCTGGCACATATACTGTTGCAATTTACTCTCCACTAGACATGGATCTTATATTGCTTCTGGCACATACACTGTTGTAATGTCCTCTCAACTGGACACGGCTTTATATTGCCTCTGGCACACACACACTGTTGCAATGTACTCTCCACTAGACATGGCTCTTATATTGCGTCTGGCACATATACTGTTGCAATGTACTCTGCACTAGACACGGCTCTTATACTGCCTCTGGCACATACACTATTGCAATGTACTCTGCATTAGACACGGCTTTATATTGCCTCTGACACATATACTTTTGCAATGTACTCTCCACTATACATGGCTCTTATATTGCCTCTGGCACATACACTGTTGCAATGTACTCTGCATTAGAAACGACTTTATATTGCCTCTGGCACATATACTGTTGCAATTTACTCTCCACTAGACATGGATCTTATCTTGCCTCTGGCACATACACCGTTGTAATGTACTCTCAACTGGACACGGTTTTATATTGCCTCTGGCACACACACTGTTGCATTGTACTCTCCACTAGACACAGCTCTTATATTGCCTATGGCACATACACTATTGCATTGTATTCTCCAATAGACACGGCTAATATACTGCCTCCAGCACATACACTGTTGTAATGTAATCTCCACTAAACACGGCTCTTATATTGCCTCTGACACATACATTATTGCATTGTACTCTCCACTAGACACGGCTCTTATATTGCCTCTGGCACATATATTATTGCATTGTACTCTCCACTAGACATGGATCTTATATTGCCTCTGGCATATAAACTGTTGTAATGTACTCTCCACTAGACACGGCTCCTATATTGCTTCTGGCACATACACTGTTGCCATGTACTCTCCATTAGACTTGAATCTTATATTGCCTCTGGCACATACACTGTTGCAATGTACTCTCCACTAGACACGGGTCTTATATTGCCTCTGGCACTTACAGTGTTGCAATGTACTCTCCACTAGACACGGCTCTTCTATTTCCTCTGGCACATATACTGTTGCATTGTGCTCTCCACCAGACATGGCTCTTATATTGCATCTGGCACATACACTGTTGCATTGTACTCTTTACTAGACATAGCTTTATATTTCCTCTGGCACATACACTGTTCTAATGTACTCTCCACTAGACATGGCTTTATATTGCCTTTGGCACATACACTGTTGCAACGTACTCTCCACTAGACATGGCTTTATATTGCCTCTGGCACATACACTGTTGCAATGCACTCTCCACTAGACACGGCTCTTATATTGCTTCTGGCACACACACACTGTTGCAATGTACTCTCCACTAGACATGGCTTTATATTGCCTCTGGCACATACACTGTTGCATTGTACTCTCCACTAACACGGTTCTTATATTGCCTCTGGCACACACACTTTTGCAATGTACTCTCCACTAGACACGGTTCTTATATTGCCTCTGGCACATTCACTATTGCATTGTACTCTCCACTAGACACGGCTCTTATATTTCCTCTGGCACATACACTGTTGCAATGTGCTCTCCACTAGACATGGCTTTATATTGCCTCTGGCACATACACTGTTGCAATGTACTCTCCACACTAGACATGGCCTTATATTGCCTCTGGCACATACACTGTTGCAATGTACTCTCCACTAGACATGGCTTTATTTTGCTTCTGACATATACACTGTTGCAATGTACTCTCCACTAGATACGGCTCTTATATTGCCTCTGGCACATACACTGTTGCAATGTACTATCCACTAGACGTGGATCTTATTTTGCCTATGGCACATACACTGCTGCATTGTACTCTCCACTAGACATGGCTTATATTGCCTCTGGCACATACACTCTTGCAATGTACTCTACACTCGACATGGATCTTATATTGCCTATGGCACATACACTGCTGCATTGTACTCTCCACTAGACATGGCTTATATTGCCTCTGGCACATACACTATTGCAATGTACTCTACACTAGACATGGATCTTATATTGCCTATGGCACATACACTGTTGCATTGTACTTTCCACTAGATACGGATCTTATATTGCCTCTCGCACATACACTGTTGCCATTTAGTCTCCACTAGACATGGATCTTATATTGCCTCTGGCACATACACTGTTGAAATGTAATCTCCACTAAACACGGCTCTTATATTGCCTCTGGCACATACATTATTGCATTGTACTCTCCAGTAGACACGGCTGTTATATTGCCTCTGGCACATACACTGTTGCAATGTACTCTCCACTAGACACGGGTCTTATATTGCCTCTGGCACATACAGTGTTGCAATGTACTCTCCACTAGACATGGCTCTTCTATTTCCTCCGGCACATACACTGTTGCAATGTACTCTCCACTAAACACGGCTCTTATACTGCCTCTGGCACATACACTGTTGCAATGTACTCTCCTCTAGACACGGCTCTTATATTGCATCTGGCACATACACTGTTGCAATGTAGTCTCCACTAGACACGGCTCTTATATTGCCTCTGGCACATACACTGTTGCAATGTGCTCACCACTAGACATGGATTTTATATTGCCTCTGGCACATACACTGTTGCAATGTACTCTCAACTAGACATGGCTTTATATTGCTTTTGGCACATATACTGTTGCAATGTACTATCCACTAGATACGGCTCTTATATTGCCTCTGGCACATACACTATTGCTATGTACTCTCCACAAGACATGGATCTTATATTGCCTCTGGCACATATACTGTTGCAATTTACTCTCCACTAGACATGGCTTTATATTGCCTCTGGCACATACACTATTGCAATGTACTCTCCACTAGACATGGATCTTATATTGTCTATGGCACATACACTGCTGCATTGTACTCTCCACTAGACATGGCTTATATTGCCTCTGGCACATACACTGTTGCATTGTACTCTCCACTAGACATGGCTTTATATTGCCTTTGGCACATACACTATTGCAATATACTCTCCACTAGACATGGATCTTATATTGCCTATGGCACATACACTGTTGCATTGTACTTTCCACTAGAGACGGCTCTTATATTGCCTCTGGCACATACACTATTGCAATATACTCTCCACTAGACACGGTTCTTATATTGCGTCTGGCACATACATCGTTTTAATGTACTCTCAACTAGACATGGCTTTATATTGCCATTAGCATACACTGTTGCAATGTATTCTCCACTAGATACGGCTCTTATATTGCCTCTGGCACATACACTAATGCAATGTACTTTCCACTAGAAACGGCTCTTATATTGCCTCTAGCACATACACTATTGCATTGTACTCTCCACTAGACATGGCTTTATATTGCTTCTTGCACATACATTATTGCATTGTACTCTCCACTAGACACGGCTGTGTCATTGCCTCTGGCGCATACACTGTTGAAATGTACTCTCCACTAGACACGGTTCTTATATTGCCTCTGGCACATACATTGTTTTAATGTACTCTCAACTAGACATAACTTTATATTGCCTTTGGCACATACACTGTTGCAATGTACTCTCCACTATACACCGCTCTTATATTGCCTCTGGCACATACACTATTGCAATGTACTCTCCACTAGACATGGATCTTATATTGCCTATGGCACATACACTGCTGCATTGTACTCTCCACTAGACATGGCATTATATTGCCTTTGGCACATACACTATTGCAATATACTCTCCACTAGACATGGATCTTATATTGCCTATGACACATACACTGTTGCAATGTACTCTCCACTAAACACCGCTCTTATATTGTCTCCAGCACATACACTGCTGCCATGTACTCCCCACTAGACACGGTTCTTAGATTGCCTCTGGCACATACACTGTTGCAATGTACTCTCCACAAGATATAGCTTTATATTGCTTTTGGCACATACACTATTGCAATGTACTCTCCACTAGACATGGATCTTATATTGCCTCTGGCACATACATTGTTGCAATGTACTCTCCACTAGACACGGCTCTTATTTTGCCTCTGGACATACACTATTGCAATGTACCTTCCACTAGACATGTCTTTATATTGCCTCTGGCACATACACTACTGCAATGTACTCTCCACTAGACATGGATCTTATATTGGCTATGGCACATACACTGTTGCATTGTACTTTCCACTAGACACGGCTCTTATATTGCCTCTGTCACATACACTATTGCAATGTACTCTTCACTAGATACAGCTCTCATATTGCTTCTGGCACATACACTGTTGCCATGTACTCTTCACTAGACACGGCACTTCTATTTCCTCTGGCACATACACTGTTGCAATGTACTCTCCAGTATACACTGCTCTTATATTGCCTCTGGCACATAAACTGTTGCAATGTACTCTCCACTAGACACGGCTCTTCTATTTCCTCTGGCACATATACTGTTGCAATGTACTCTCCACTATACACCGCTCTTATATTGCCTCTGGCACATACACTGTTACAATGTACTCTTCACTAGACACGGGTCTTATATTTCCTCTGGCACATACACTGTTGCATTGTATTCTCCACTAGACACGGCTCTTATATTGCCTCTGACGCATACACTGTTGCAATGTACTCTACACTAGACACGGCTCTTATATTGCCTCTGGCACACACACACTGTTGCAATGTAATCTACACTAGACACGGCTCTTATATTGCCTTTGGCACACACACACTGTTGCAATGTACTCTCCACTAGACATGGCTTTATATTGCCTCTAGCACATACACTGTTGAATTGTACTCTCCACTAGACACGGCTCTTATATTGCCTCTGGCACACACACTATTGCAATGTACTCCCCACTAGACACGGCTCTTATATTGCCTCTGGCACATACACTGTTGCAATGTAATCTCCACTAGACACGGCTCTTATATTGCCTCTGGCACACAAACTGTTGCAATGTACTCTCTTCTAGACACGGCTCTTATAATGCCTCTGGTACATACACTGTTGCAATGTACTCCCCACTAGACACGGCTATTATATTGCCTCTGCACATAAACTGTTGCAATGTACTCTCTACTAGATATGACTCTTATATTGTATGTGGGACATAAACTGTTGCAATGTACTCTCCACTAGACACGGCTCTTATATTGCCTCTGGCACACACACTGTTGCAATGTACTCTCTTCTAGACACGGCTCTTATATTGCCTCTGCACATACACTGTTGCAATGTACTCTCCACTAGATGTGACTCTTATATTATATCTGGCACATGCACAGTTGCAATGTACTCTCCACTAAACACGGCTCTTGTATTGCATCTGACACATACACTGTTGCAATGTACTCTCCAATAGACATGGCTCTTATATTGCCTCTGGCACATACACTATTGCAATGTACTCTCCACTAGACATGGCTTTATATTGCCTCTGGCACATACACTGTTGCAATGTACTCTCCACTAGACACGGCTCTTATATTGCCTCTGGCACATACATTGTTGCAATGTACTCTCTACTAGACATGGTTTTATATTACCTCTGGCACTTTCACTGTTGAAATGTACTCTCCACTAGACATGGCTTTATATTGCCTCTGGCACATACATTGTTGCAATGTACTCTCCACTTGACATGGTTTTATATTACCTCTGGCACTTTCACTGTTGCAATGTACTCTCCACTAGACACGGCTCTTATATTGCCTCTGGCACATACACTGTTGCAATTTACTCTTCATCAGGCCCGGCTTGTATATTGCCTTTTATATAAAACTTATATTTTGAATCAAAATTTTATGTAAAAATTTCCATTTTATGTATAACTTACATTGTGAATAAAGCCTTTATGTAAAAATTAAATTTTGACTAAACGTTTAAGAAAAAATTATTATTTTAACAGTTATTTAATCATTGTTATAATAATGCTATAAACTATTGTTATAACAATGTTATAAATTTTTGTTATAGCACCGGTATTAATTATTGTTATAATAATGTTATAAATGATTGTTATAGCAATGTTATGAGTTATTGTCATAACAACCTTACAAATTATTGATACACAAATGTTATAAATCAACGCTATAAATTATTATTATAACAATCATTTAAATTTTGTTATATCAATAATAGAAATTATTGTTGTAACAATAGTAGAAACTATTGTTATAACAATGTTATAAATTATTGTCATAAATATGTTGTAAATCTTTGTTATAAATTATTGTTATAGATTACTTTATAGCAATCCTGTAAATTATTGTCTTAACAATATTATAAATCTTTGTTATAACGTTGTTATAAATTATTGGTATAACAAGGTTATAAATTATTGTTTCAGCAGTGTTATCAATTATTAATATATTAAAATTATCAATTGTTATTATAATAATTTTGTAAATTATTGATTTAACAAGGTTATAAATCATTCTTATAATGATGTTATAAATTATAGGTATAAAAATGTTATATATTTTTATTATAACAATGTTATACATCCTTGTTATAAATTATTATTATAACGGTGTTGTCAATTATTTTAATAACAAAGTTCTACGTTATTATTATAACAATGATATACAATATTGTTATATCGATGTTATAAACTATTCCTACAACAATGTTATAAATTGTTGTTATGATAATGTTATAAACTATTGATATAACGATGTTACAAATTGTTGTAATAACAATGTTATAAATTATTCGTGTGGTAATGCTATAAACTATTGTTAAAAATCATTGTTATAACAATGTTATAAATCATTATTAAAACAATGTTATAAATTATTGTTATAGCAATGCTAAAAATTGATGTTATAACGTTCTTATAAATTATTGTTAATACAATGTTATAAGTTATAGTTAATAACTATTACTATAACAATGCTATAAAATATTGTTGTGACAATGCTATAAGTAATTGTTATAACAGTGGCATAAATTGTAATAAATTGGTGTCTTAACAATGTTATAAACTGTTGTTATAACAATGTTATAAATTGTTGTTATAACAATGTTATAAATTGTTGTTATAACAATGTTATAATTTTTTGTTATAACTTGTTGTTATAATAATGTTTCAAATTGTTGTTATAACACTGTTATAAATTGTTGTTATAATTTTTTTACGATGGCCGTGACTTACATTCTAAAAAATTGAATTTGTTTTCAGTTTGACAGATTTTGTTGACTCAGGAACGACATTTTAAACTTCCAGATTTTTTTTCCACAAAAATTGATTTTTTTTCTTGTTTCAGTTCGACTTCACGACAGTATTCAAGAAGAATGTTTCCACTACTTGGTTTTCGACCTGTGAGTATCGCCATTTTTTCCGTTTTTATGTCTCACTTCTTTATAATTATGTCTCACTTGTTTGTAATTATGTCTCACTTCTTTATAATTATGTCTCACTTATTTGTAATTGTGTCTCACTTCTTTATAATTATGTCTCACTTCTTTATAATTATGTCTCACTTCTTTTTAATTATGTCTCACTTCTTTATAATTATGTCTCACATCTTTGTAATTCTGTCTCATTTCTTTATAATTACGTCTTACTTCTTTATAATTATGTGTCACTTCTTTATAATTATGTCTCACTTCTTTATAATTATGTCTCACTTTTTTATAATCATGTTTCACTTCTTCATAATTACGTCTTACTTTTTTATAATTATGTCTCACTTCTTTATAATTATGTCTCACTTCTTTATAATCATGTCTTACTTCTTTATAATTATGTCTCACTTTTTTATAATTATGTCTCACTTCTTTATAATCATGTCTCACTTCTTTTTAATTATGTCTCACTTCTTTATAATCATGGCTCACTTCTTTATAATTATGTCTCACTTCTTTATAATTATGTCTCACTTCTTTATAATTATGTCTCACATCTTTGTAATTCTGTATCATTTCTTTATAATTACGTCTTACTTCTTTATAATTATGTCTCACTTCTTTATAATTACGTCTTACTTCTTTATAATTATGTCTCACTTCTTTATAATTATGTCTTACTTCTTTATAATTTAGTCTCGCTTCTTTATAATTATGTCTCACTTCTTTATAGACTTAGACTTTTATTTGTTATTCCTACATATTTATACAAAAAAACAATAAAGAATAAAATATACCAATATGGAAAATAAAATAATAGTTTTTACAATACGGTTTATAAAAATAAATATAAAATGTTGATGTTTATCAAAATCTTTAAGAATTTAAGAACAACTTGATTGAAACTGTTAAAGCAATTTAAAATATAAAAACATTTTAAATAAGAATTATGGAACTGCAAAGTAATCAAAGAAATTTATAACAATTATTTACAGTGATAAAATTTACAAAAATATTCTCTCATGAAGAAAATCGATTTACAATAAAATAATTAGAATGTAATCATATATACAGAATCTCAATTTTATATTTTTCACATTTGCATTACAAAACATTTTTTTAATATTTTTGTGGAACATTTTCATTTCACTTTTGCAAATGGTTCCATATATACAGTATATCTATTTTTAAATCTTTCACATTTGTCATTTCAACACATTTTTTATTGTACGTTTTCATTTCATTTTTGTAAATTATATCAAATATAAGGTTTATCTAATTTAGTATCTTTTACATTTGTCATTTCAAAATGTTTGTTAATATAATTTATTGTACATTTTCACTTCAATTTTGTAAATTATATCATATATACCTTATATCTATTTTTATATCTTTTACATTTGTCGTTTCAACAAGTTTTTAAATATATTTTTTTGTAGGTTTTTATTTCACTTTTGTAAATATTTAACCTTGTTTTCATTGTAAATGCCTTTTTACTTTTGTCGAAATGTTTTTTTTAGTATTTTTTATTATGCTTTTTCATTTCACTTTTGTAAATTATATCATATATACAGTATATCTATATTTATATCTTTTAAATTTGTCAAAACTTTTATTTAATATTTTATATTATGCGTTTTCAATTCACTTTTGGAAATTGTATCAGATATACAGTATTTCTATTCTCATATCTTTTAAGTTTGTCAAAACGTTTTTTAATATTTTTTGTTATATGTTTTTATTTCACTTTTTCAAATTATATCTTATATAAAGTTTATCTATTCTCATATCTTTTAAGTTTGTCAAAACGTTTTTTTAATATTTTTTGTTATATGTTTTTATTTCACTTTTTCAAATTATATCTTATATACAGTTTATCTAATTTTTATATCTTTTACATTTATAAACTCAGAACAAGTTTTTAAATATATTTTTTTGTACATTTTCATTTCACTTTTGTAAATCTTTAACCATGTTTTTATTGTAAATTTCACTTTAGGAAATTGTATCTTATATACAGTATATCTATATTTATATCTTATAAATTTGTCAAAACTTTTTTTAATTATTTTTTATTACGCGTTTTCATTTCACTTTTTTAAATCTATAACCTTGTTTTCATTGCGAAAGTCTTTTCACTTTTTTAATTTATATCATATATATCTTTTAAATTTGTCAAAACTTTTTTTTAAATATTTTTATTATAGGATTTCATTTCACTTTCGTAAATCTATAACCTTATTTTTATTGCGAATGTCTTTCACTTTTTTAAATTATATCATATATACAGTATATCTATTTTTGTATATTTTACATTTGTCAAAATATTTTTTTTATTTTTTTTATTTAAATTTGGTATATTATATCATATATACAGAGTACAGTGTATTTACTTTTATATATTTTATATTTATCAAAACGTTTTTTTTAATATTTTATATTATACGTTTTCATTTACTTTTGTAAATTATACCATATATACTATTTATCAATTTTATATATTTTACATTTGTCATTTCAAAACATTTTTTATTCTACGTTTTCATTTCACTTTTGTAAATGATATCAGTGTGAAATATTTCATTTTTCTTCTCCCATAAAGATTTTGTTAAGTAGTGTTTTTAAGGATTTTTAATAATTAATTCAATAATTAAGGAGAAAAGAAGGGAGTACGGGTAATTTACTTTTGGTATCCTGATAATTTTTGGTACACTGCCAAAACAGTATTTCTGAATAAATTGAACAAATATCTTTCTTTTATACTGATCGAAGATTTTTTTGACATCCTATCAAATATTGCAATGAAAATACAACCCATTCAAAACTAATTGCGAGATTCAATCCAATAAGTAAAAGCATAAGGGCGGCTTGCACTTGGTATGCTAACCTATTGATGAAAATGTTATATTGGCAATGTGAAATAGATTTTGGCTCCCTAAATAAAAAATTCATAAAACTAGGGTGATTTGTAGCTTATTATGAATACTACATTATGAGTTTTATCTACGTTATGGTAGCCTATAATTAACTACAGCATTCCTTTATATTTTAAAAACATGCCCTAGCCTTCACTCACGTAGCCTAGCCATACGACTTGTAATAACCTCCATTAATTTAACACCGATTGATTAATATTAAATCAA
>JARUHE010327936.1:0-11058 GCA_031471125.1 Archaeomysis grebnitzkii | reverse complement strand
AATATTTAAATATATATATATATATATATATATATATATATATATATACATCTATACATGTTTGTGTGTGTGTGTGTGTGTGTGTGTATATATATTTGTATGTATATAGTTATCATTAGGAGCAAATTATACTTTAATAATGTGGTCGTGACGACTACAATACCTTTTCCTTCGTCAGGTATTGTAAAGGGAATTCCTTTGTCTGAAGCTCATTGCTTAATTAATAAATCGTATATGTTTGTTTTTTAAAGGATATAAATTGCAAAGTTTTCATTTAAGGAAAAACAAAATGTTGTTGGTCAAAAACATGTAAATACTTTTTAACCTATAAATGTATATTGTGAGTAATGTGTACTTTTTTTCAAAGACCACGTTATGTTGACAAAATTAGGCTTACAAACCAAAGTTAAGTTTATATTTTGAGTTTGGATGCATATATAAATAAAATAATATGTTTAGATGTGTCGAAAAGTGAACAAAATAAGTGATTCAAATATTCGCAAGTTTTGTACTTTCAAAAAATAATAATAAAACGATACATACAAATGGTAAAAAACTGTAATTATAATTATAATCTTTATATTGTTTTTAAAAAATAAAATAAAAGCATACACATGTCTTTATTTGTATTTTATACAAAACCTTCATTTTGTCGAGTGAACAATTTTTTTTAAATATTTTCAAAAAATTACAGCTTCTATTGTCTTATGATGCAAGTCGAGTTAATTGCACTATTGATAAACAGATTACTTAAGTTCGATACTTCATTGTTGTGAAAGGATGAGCCACCGATAACAATTGGTTCTCCCGCACATAAAGACCAGATCACAGCAGATTTATTGACTTCGTGTCAGGTCTTAATAACGTCGCCTTTGTTAGCCAAGAAACAAAATGGCGTTTCTTTGAAGCAGATCAATTGTTCCAAAGTATAAATAAATAAATTCCAAGACAAAGGTCGAAGTATAGCTAATCAATTTATTTACTTTTCACATTATGTTTTATATGATTGAATACGAAAGTGATTATTTCTTAAGTACACTGATATTAATATGGTCTTTTTTAAAGATGTTTCATTAGCGTGATCCTTTGAATGAAAGTAGAACAATTTTAACCATTAATACAAAAATAAAATGCGTTCCGCTTATACGTAAATTTAAAATATGTAGAAAACTAGAGCAGAAAAATCGTAAAACAAACAAACATATCAGTACAGACTGATGGTTTAGCGAGGGGTAATCCCGTAGCACCTACATTAGCAAACATATTCATGAGTTTCAGTGAGCAGAAATGGTTTGAAAAATGCCCCCCCACACTTCAAGCCTGTACTGTATAGTCGATACGTTGATGATAAATTATTTTTATTTAAAGAAAAATTTCATATCAATGTATTCCTTGATTAACTTAACAGCAAGCACAATTCCATAAAATTCACTAGCGAGACAGAAGTCAATGGTCAACCACCATTTTTGGACATCAACTTAGCTAGATCAAATAACAAATTCGAGACCGATATTTTGAGGAAAACTACGGACACATGTTTGGGATTTAACTTCCAATCATTTTCTTCATTCTTATACGAGATTAATTTTATGAAATCTTTCATTTAAAGAACATATCATTTATAATTTAGCTACACATCAATGCATCGACAATTCTAATATGTTATAAAGTTATTTCTATAAAGAACGTGTATTATTTAGTACTGACATATGTGTTTATTTTAAGATTGCTAAGACTAGTACCACGCCATCAAGGATAATAACAATGCATTTACAAGAAAGCGCCATGAAAGATCGTTTTATTAACAATCATCCTTCAATTGCTAAAGAAGAAGGAAGGAAATTAATTGTAGATAACACAACTATATTATCTAAATGCCAAAACGATAAACATGTGGCAATTACCGGGGCAATGTTTATTAAGGAACACCAACCAAACTTGAACGTACCAAATATCCAATTAGGTGGCATTCTTAAGCTCTTCCCCCATTAGTGTATTCATTTATAACATCTGTTCTGTATTGTAGCAACATTAAATTGTATTGTATTGTAATGTATAGAGTCCGCTCTAAGGCTATTTCATTGAGAATTTGAACGTGGCTGTATTCTCTTAAAATCTCATATGCTAAGCTCACCCCGGCTTGAAGGAAGCGCCATATGTCGGCTGCATATCCTTAGGATACACCTCAGTTGATGTGGGTAATGGTAATAAGGCCTATGTGAAGCGCTGACGAGTATTAAATAGTGTCGGCGCTATATAAAAACTGTAATTATTATTATTTAATTATATGCTGTATTTCAATTAAGGACAGTGTATAAAAATCAACATAAGCACGATCTATAAATTTCAACTTCGTAGTAATGTAAAATGTAAGATGAACTTATGATGCTTAAAAACTATTTGCCATCCAAGTAATACAAGCAGTCCTCCTAATTAACGACATTATAATTATCGCAATTAATATTTAACGAAAAAATGTATCCAGTACATCCTATTTACATCGTATTTAACTCTCTCCTGCGCGCCACATATAAGTTCAGTGTTTTTGTACAATATAGTAAAAATCCAATAAAGTCTTGTAAAACCCTAATAAAATATCTATATAAATAAAATCTAATAAAATATTAGTATAAAATGAAAAATAATAAAATGTTGGAGAACTACAACAAAACCTTGTAAAATCCAAATACAATCTTGTAAAAATCTAATAAAACCTTGTAATAAGGTAACAAAAAAAACACCAAAGAAAACACTCAAAATAAACAACAAAACATTAAAATTAACAAAACCAAAAAAAAACTCTAATAATAACAACAAATTGAGTATTCAGGGCAAGTCAGAACGCAAGCCTTCAAGAACGCACCTCTGTCAATCAAACTCCCCTCATACCAACACAATATGCTATATGACGTCATAATTATGTAAGTCTTGAACATTTGCAACAAATTAGTAAATCTAGAGTATCTAGGAGATATTCTTAAGAAAAAAAAATTATATTATATTTATAGACTTATAATTTTAAAAATTTAATATAGTCACCCAAAAAATAGAAAACTTAACTATTTTGTTGCCTAACATGCCACTTAGCGCGACCCCGTACTTAACAACTTTGGTCGGAACGTATCCCCCGTTAATTAGGAGGACCGCCTGTATACTTAATTGTGAAGTATGAATACGCTACTATTCAGCTAATTTATAATTTATAACATTTTATGAACTCTTATAATGTCTTCAGGATAACTTATATGTAACACTTATTATGTACAGTATATCAACGCATTACATAAAGGTTTGAAATAATTCAAAGTTACTGCAATGCAATATCTTTGTTTGAAAACACATAATTTACTTTAATTTACAGAGTGATAACCACTTTGATGAATTTATAAAATTGTATGGATGTATTTATATTTTTATACATACTGTATAACCGAAGTAATAGCAAGTGATCGCGGCACTACCTGTGAGGCACTTGTGAAACAAAAGATCACCATGTTAACTGTGTTACCTTAGTTTATACTGTTTTTTAACTTATACTCAAGATTTTAAATAGAAAAACATATTCCCGTTATTTCATTTGCGTATCATATTTTTTTAAGTGTTTTCTTGAAATGCTAGAATAAAAAGTAAACCATAAATTGTTATTGTTGCCTACTAAAAACAACAATTCAAGCTTAACACAAATCTAAATACGTTCAAATCAAAAGACTACATGCGTTTCAAAATATGTTTCTATGGTGCATACTATATTTTGTTTATAAATTGTAACACATTTATATACATTGAATGGCACTTATAAATATTTAATTCCAATGTAAGAAATATTAATGAATAAACCGCGAGTTGTCCAATGTATCTCGACTATTTAATACGTTTAACAAATGCAAGTTACTTACACAAATTATAGTAAAATCATTTTTATACAAAAATTAATTTAAATTTAAATAAGTCTTACCAACTACGTTATATGTATGCCTCTGAACCTTCAACAATGCGTTAGATTTAAATATTCAATATGTAGGGGAGCAATTACATAAATGATAAACATAATAAAATTAACAAATGCATTATCATTGAAAGTGCAGTTTTTTTTATATATCATTGGAATTCAATCTGGAAACAATTTCGATGATAATGATAATGATAATACTAACTTCCTGTTGAAGCTAGTTGCTTATAAAGCGAGGCTTTTTATAATAATAGATACTAATAATAAAAAAATAATAACTTATAATAAAGATAATAATAATACAAATAATAATAGACACTAATAATAAAAAAAATAATAATAGATACTAATATTAAAAAAAAAATAATATATAGTGAAGATGATAATAATAATAGAAATAACAATAGATACTAATAATAAAAAAAATATATAATAAAGATAATAACAATAATAGTTACTTCAAGAAACAGACTCCGGCTTAGAGGAGAATCGCCTCTTACTGTAGCTATTTCATCGTAGACTTTAATTTCAATTTGTTGCAAGAGCAAACAAATAATAGCAGATATTAATAATAAAAACAACATTATATAATAAAGATAATAATAAAAAAAACAAATAATAATAGATACAAATAATAAAAAAATAATAATATATAGTAAAGATAATAATAATAATACAAATAATAATAGATACAAATAATAATAAAAAATACTTAAACCTTAACAAAGTGAAAGAATTGAAAAGAAGAGTGAAAACGTGAACCTTCAACGAAAGTGAAATGATTTGCAGTTCTCAAAAAATAACTGAACGAAATAAATTTGTCATTATTATTGAAAAATTATACATAAACTATATATTAAATTATATATAATAAATAACAATAAGGTATTAGATTGTACACAATAAGTAACAATAGGGTATTAGATTGTACATAATAAGTAACAATAGGGTATTTGATTGTATATAATAAATGACAATTAGTTATTGAACTGAATGAAATAAATAACAATCGTCTTTTAAAAATCTTAAGCTAATTGTTGTTTCAATATAAGCATCTTAAGTATGTAATTTTATATAAGTTCAACATACAGTAACTATTAAAAGGTATTTGATGAGTTAATTACAGCACTTTTACTAATAAGAAGTGCAAGTAGAAAACGAAATAATTATATGGAATAGACAATATATACGTATAAAAAACGAAATAGCCAGAGTCATGATCCGAAAGAAAAATATTATCCATAGACACAAAACAAGTTCATTCACATCGTGGCTTGCAACAAAATGAAAAACGTGTTTCGTAAAACAAAGCTAAGTGTGTTTTATGGAAATAATTTACATTGTTAATAAAAACCCAAATAGTTTTCTTAGAAGAATAGTTATCCAATTATAGAAGTATAATCCAATGACTTGTAGACCAAGCAATATGTTGATGTCAAAAAGTTGGTTCACGCTCGGTTGATTATAGATTTATTTTAACTTTATACAACAATGGGTAATACTGTATATGCAATAAAATTTTTTACTTTTATTGTTTTGAAGCCATTACTAATTGAAATGAGGTATAACATCATCGACAATATATTGGCATACATTTTCAAACAAGGTTTTGATGGTGTGGGGAGTGTGCTCATCTGTAAACAGCCATTTTTTAAATGGGTGTTATATTGTACAATTCTTTCTTTATGTTCAAACGATACATTTTAACATTAAAGTTACATTTAATTAGGTGCACATTGCACAATTCCTGTTGTTTTTTGTTATGGCATGGTGTAGATTGAATGCATGTGTAGGTGAAATGGAGGAAGGGAACACGTGCCCAGCGGCGAAGTGCTACAATTATATAATTAAGATATAGTTTGGTGAATTAATTTGACAGCTTGTAAATAACTAGAATGGACAGTACATAGATACACTTATTTACTTCTCAAACCAGTCAACATAACTGTCTACGTTATTTTCTCAAGATTTATTACATAGCTCTTATATACTTACTCTATCTAGATGTTTATTGGTATTGATTTTTAAACATATAATATTGCTTGAAAACAATTATGAAACGTGCTAGAACAAGAGCAAAAATATAATTTTGGAAGAATAAATATAGTTTACTGATCATTAAATTCCATGTGTTTTGTACAGTTCTACTTTATACATTTTTTTACATTTGTTTGCTTTATAGTTTTTTTTTAAATATTTCATCCAGTGCAGTGCCTAGAACCTATTCCAGTTGAAATATTTTTTATAAATAATGAAATAATAAATTATTCAATTCCAAGATGTGGCAAACTCCCCCCACAAAAATGCATACATTTTATATGAGTTAGGTTTAGGATTTAAATATTTAAGTTTTATTTAATTTTAATTATTTAATTTTTTTCAATTAAATTATTTAGTTGTTAAATTAAATTAAAATTATATTACATATATGTTAATAATAAATACTTAGATAACACAAATTTGATAAAAAAAACATCATAACTTTATAATATATGAAACAAATGAAAACAGATTTAATTCAGTTTTATTTACACTTAAGAGGATAATATATTTACGTTAAATACTACAATGAAAATTAATTTAACCTCTGTCTATTTAGTACGTTTATTAGTTTTACTATAAAAATGTTCGAATGTTTGTGTTTGACTCAGGCTTAGTCTTAATAAGCCGATAATTTTGTTTTTCTGCAGAGCCACATTGAAGCGTCCACCACTGTACCATTTGCAGAACTTTTCTAAGTATTGCATATTCACTGCAATGCACAAAACCGTACTTTTCATATAACTTTTCACAATAACGAAAACAGTTTTAAATGTTTAACAGTTGGATAATATAACATATACTTGATTTATATAAGCATAACATAATTAAAAATATAAGAGACGATAGCAAATAACAAAAGTTAAATTTCATGTATGTTCTATAAAGAAAACGCTCCTGGAAGATTGCACCAATGTTTTTGTTGAGATTATGAGGTCACCAAATTGTGAATAAATTTAAATTTTTTGAAGTTTTTCAATTTATTTCTACGACATTTTGTGCCTCATAATCATTTCATTGAATTATAAAATTGTTTAAACTAATTTCGTTGAACAGTCTCTAAAATTGTCTTGATTGTGATTATAGCACGATTGTAGCATGGTTATAGAATGGCTATAGTATTAGTATAGGTATATCATTGGTATTTCAATGGTACATTTGTCTTCTTGGCAAACCTGCGGACAGGGTATGTTTTAGTGAAGCTAAAATAGTAACTGTGGTGGCCAAAGAGTTTAAATGGAACGAAAACAGAGAACACGAATTTGAATATTAAATCTATCATTAAATAACACAATATATCGTCGAAGAAGAATTGTAATGAACATAAAAACAAATATTTAAAGGAGTAGATCACTAATTACTTGAAATATAGTCAAAAATATTTAAGTATCTATTTGTTCTGAGATCAAAACTATTTTTGAAGTAAAATGCTTTAAACGAAATATAAATGATCACAAATAATTTTCGCTTTTCTACTTAAGGTTTCAAATAATATGAAAATAATATAAAGCTTTCTTGCAGATACTTTCTGTAAAAATGATTAGATATTTTAAACCAATTTCAAAAAGTTATTTTATTTTGATCATTTTTTTTAACATTTATGGAAACTCCAGAGAGATGTGGATCTCCTATCAAACAATACAAACCTGTATCAGTTTTGTTTGCATCGTCTACATACTGTATAAAGACCAGCATCCTCTTGCAAAACTAGTTTCAATACTTGATGAAAAAACAATGTAAATAAATGTTCTTAATTCATTTTGAAGACCTGTTAAATTGTCAATGATAACAACTTTGCGTTGTACACTCGTCAATTCAATTGTTTTGCATTATACTGTGTTGTACAAAATACAACATTTGCAAATTTAATAGTTATGTACCTTGTTATGAAAATACTTTTAGAACAACATCCTTGTCTATTTAAAAATTATACTATGTCTTATTAAGGAATTATTTACAGAACAACATCCATGTCTATCTATAAAACTATATGTTAAAGTTTGGTTGATGTATGATACATATAACACATTATACGTATCATTATATTGTTGTAATGTTTTTAATAAGCTACATTTAGCCAAATATTTAAGGCCTAAATCAAACTTTCCAGTAGACGTTTGACAGTTAAATACATGTTTTTTGATTACAACTTCTTGCAAATAATTAATATTTTTCTTGAGAAAAAATTACGTAAGGTGTTCATTATAGTACTATCAATAGTTTAGTTCTTCGAGTTAAATAACATATAAACGGATTTTTAATTATTACATGTCAACATAAGATATGGATGTTACATCAAAATTGAATACTAGTTTGTGTGTTGGTGTGATCAATGACATTTAAATTAAACAACGTATCGTTAATTTGTGAATTTCTTTCAATTTATTATTTAATTAATGGTTTCAATGAATACTAACACGCATTTTTGAAACCATTAACATTCCCCTGAACCGATGTTTCAAATGGGTTTGTAATATTGAAGTGACAATATACGATGCTTATATTCAAAGTTTGACAACATTCTTACAATTTATCAGATTAATATTCGGGCGTTTTTTTTTTGTTTAGTTTCGATATCTATCCACAGGGAAGTAAATATTTCAGATACCAGATTAACACACTGCTTTCCCAAGAAGTCTTCTTTATGTTTATCTAAATGTTTTTTGATTATAATAATTAAATGAAACAACAGTATAGAAACAGGTTTATTGGAAAAAGTATATACACATAGAAAAATATATTATTTAAACTATAAATAAACAAGTTTACACGTAGTATTATAGCTGAGTATATTTTAAATATTTTGGTAACTTAAGAGACAAGAGTAAAGCTGAAAGTGAAAGATAAACTACACTTTGAAAGAAAGAAAAGACTAGATAAGAATCAGATACTATTTTGGTTTCAAATTTGTATATAAAAGTAATTACACAAAATATTATTAAACACAATCAATGACATGAAACATCACAACAAACAAATAACATTTACTGTCTGCTAAACTTGATTTAAAAAAGGTTATCGTTGTAGCTAACATTACTGGCATAGTTCTCTGAGATTCGATTACAAAGGCTTAGGGTGACTGATAAAGCCCTGTCGGTTGCTGAGGTTGCGATTGTTGGAAACCACCCGTAGTGGGTCCTCCTGTTGTTTGGATGGAAATAAAGTCGCCAACGTTTCCTGATCCACCAGTCGAAATTCCACCACTTGATGAGCCTCCATTATTGTTTGGGGCTTGGTAACTGCCTTGTCCAGCTGATCCACCTCCAATTTGTCCACCTCCAATTATTCCACTTCCAATTTGTCCAATTCCATTTGATCCACCTCCAATTTGGCCTCCACCAACTGATCCACCTCCAATTGACCCACCTCCAATTGATCCACTTCCAATTGACCCACCTCCAATTGACCCACCACCAACTGATCCACCTCCAACTGATCCACCACCAATTGATCCACCTCCAAAGGATCCTCCATTAATCACTTGACCTTGTTGAGCAGCAGCAGAAGCCAGAGCAGATTGAAGGTCAATGCCACCTGGAAGTTGTGGATTTTCGTTCTCGTCATAACTGACATAGTAAACTTCCGGTTTAGATGCGGTTGATGGAACTTCAATAATTCTTGGTCCAGATGACTGGTCCTTTGGAGTGAGTACGTACACCAAAGTCTTTTGTTGGGGAGGTGGAACAATAATTGGCTCTTGGCCGCTTCCACCCTCTGGTGTGCTGACGAAAACGATGTTATAGTTCACCTTGGGTTTTGGCAATTCTGGAAGAGGTCCTTGAGGCACTTGTTCTTGCTCTGGGGCAGCATATATGTAGATGCTACGTGTGATATCTGGAGTGACACAAGAACCATCGAAATGAGAGACCTGTCCATCAGAGCATGTGACCACTACTCCACCTGAACTTCCTCCACCAATTGATCCTCCGGTGGATCCTCCACCAATTGATCCTCCTGTGGACCCACCACCATAGGCCGAACTATCACCTGAGTTTCCTACTCCTGGCAGTGGAACGCCAACCGACCCTGGAACTCCACCTACATTTCCAAGGTTTTGCTGTGGAACACCAACAGATCCTGTGCTACCACCTACGTTTCCTAACACTGGCAGTGGAATACCAACAGGTCCTGAGCTTCCAATATTTCCTCCAGTGGGACCTCCTGCGGACGCAGATCCTCCAATCTGAAAGGGTGTGCTCGGAGACTGCACATTGTATCCGCCTTGCGGTGCAGCAACAGCAAAGGCTAGCAGCGAGGTAAGAATCTGGAAGAAATAATGTCGATTAGTCACCAACACCCTACCATATCAAAATAACTACAATTTTTTTATGATTTTTTAAAACTAATGTATTCTTCAATCCATTGCGAGTAACAATTAAAATTTGTATACGACACATAATTATTGCAATAACAACTATATACTATCCCATGTTCTATTCGAAAAGTAACTGTGATATATACAGTTTAAAGTTACTTTATTGCCTATTGAATAATCTAAAAATTTATAATTTGTTACTATAATAAGTCTCTTATATTAAGCTTAAACACACACACAAACACACACACACAGATATAATATATATAACATATATATATATATATATATATATATGTATAAATATATATATATATATATATATATATATATGCATATATATAAATATATGTATATATTTAACATACATGGGCATTAGGTTATTTTTAATACAAGCACTATTAAATTGTATTGATGATCTCAAACTTTCTTTTGTTTTAAGCATTTTCAATTTTTCTAACTAGGATTTTGATTTCACGTGGTAATAAATAATATGCTATATCATTATCGTTTATTTCATCGAAGAAAATTTAAATTCATCGTTTTAATGAACCTTGAAATACTTTTAACAAAAACTTTAAAAAAGCGTAATAAATAAAATGCGTTTTAAATCCAAATTTTAAACAAATTAATTAATAGTTAATTATCGAAACATGTCGCAAAATAATATAGCATATTAATTATTACCACCTTAAATCAAAATACTAGTTAGGAAAATTGAAAAATGCTTAAAAAAGAAAGCAAGTTTGAGATC
>JARUHE010327914.1:0-11058 GCA_031471125.1 Archaeomysis grebnitzkii | reverse complement strand
AATTGTTAAATAACAATAAACAATAACACAATTAGCGAGACAGGCCTCGCTTTTATAACAATGTTCTAATAAGTGTGAGTCACATTAATTAATAAAAACGGGTGGGCAATGTATTCATTAAAAAGTAATCATGAACTAAAACTGGAATTTGTATCGTAGTTGTATATGAATTAACAATAGCACAAGTGAGGTAAGCTCTATGTTATTTGAATGTGGGTTACCTCGCTTGTGCTATTGTCGATTCATATATTAGGTAGACAGGTGCTTTATTCAAAAGCATACAATTTAAATAAATATTAAAAATTAAGCACACCATACTACTCATACACAATTTTTTTGAAATTATTTAACAATAATCTATATTAACCATCTTGATAACCTTTATCAATTTGAAACAAACTATTTTTTTCAATTTAAATTTCGGCTTAAGGGTGAGTGACATACAACTTTAAAAATTGTACATTTACGCATTACTTTCATATTTGTATTGGATATAACATACAAAGCAATATTTTATTTTTGTTTTTATGATTTGTTGGTTCTTGAAACTATTTTAATGTTAATGCCATATATGGATCAAAAATAGCAGAAGTGAGGTAAACTCGATGTTATTTGCACATGGGTTACCTCACTTGTGCTATTGTCTTCATTCAAACCGCCGTGAATATTTAATTTAATTAAGCTTATGCGCAGAAATGAGCGTAATTGCATTCAAATATTGCCGTCAGGTGACCAGAGCTTGATCTATTTTTTAATGTTTATTTATGCCTAAGCCCCAAAACCATTCCACCAATCAATCAATAAGGAGATAGTATTGACTGTCAATTTTTAACACCTTTATCCGTTTTTTGTAACACCGGCGATAAATAAATCGAATGGCCTATTCCTTATTATGTACACCCAGTGAAATAAATCAAGCTAGTTTATGTCTTTAATAAACCTATACAGTTTATTAATTTCATTTGTATCACTGGTGTTACATAGGATGAAATAAGCTTCTAGACTTATCTATCACCGGTGTTAAAAGAAACGGTTAAAGTGACCATTGTACTATCATTATTTCGGGGGTAAATAGATATTCAGTTAAAATGTATCGTATGTAAGATCAAATATATAAACTTCAATTCGTTTTTTAATTTATTTTTATTTGAGCTTCACTTGAACATGGTATGTAATTTAGTTGTACTTTATCTATGTTCTCTACAACCTTAACCCTTTAACGCATGTAGGGGCAAAGTAATGACGATTCTAGGGTTATTTTCAATGCAAAGTTTATTGTATTGTAGACTTTAGGGTAATAATAACTCAGGCGTTAAATGGTTAAGCCTTCAAACCTATCATAAAAATATTCACAAACGTGTGTGAATAAATGAAAAGTGTTAGAACATCTAAATTTGCATAATGTAATCAAAACAAAGATTTTATTTGGTAAATGTCTGTAATTTCGGTAATATAATTATAATAAAAGTTATTTCTAATTAAGGAAATATAAACTCGAAGTTAATTAAATATAAATGCTCAGTTTACTATTATTATTTCGCGCTTTAATTGTTATTGTTGTTGTTTATATTATTATACTTGATGTTGTTATTATGAACTTGTTTGCTTGCAATGATATATTTACCTTCTACTTATATTTGTATATACATTTGTGTGTATACTCATGTAGCTCTTTTATTAACTCTTTAACGCCTGGATTATAATTACCCTAAGGTCTACAATCCAATGGAGTTTGCATTCAAAATAACCCTACACTCATCACTGTGTTGTCCCTACATGCGTTAAAGGGTTAAATGTAAGTAACATTGCGTATATATACATATAATATGAACATTAAAACTAATGCTGCTGTACACAAATTATTTTTATTTCCTTTATTCCTTTCCTAATTCTTGTAGTTTTCGACTTAACAAATCTAATTCCAAACAATTTAAAAATAATGTAAAACAGGAGATTAATACAATTAAAATGATACAAATTTACAAAAAATAACATATATTTAAACAATTCACATAATATCTTAAAAAATCATACTACCTTTCGGTGTTGGATATCAACACATACAGACATACTGAACAAAAGTTGCTAAAACAAAATCTTAAAATACTTAAAATAAATCAAAATTTTCCCAAAGTTCAGCAAAACAGTAGTGGTAATACTTGGTATTCATTTAAATCTGGGTTTAACTGTTTAATGAGGATACTCTCCCTCACCAAGAGGTTGCTGTCATTTTTGTCATTTGATAGAATGGAGAAATTGTTCAAGGAGATTTGGCAGCTTGTGTCAGTTCCCACTTAGCCTACCCTGGACTCTTCTACTAAATTATGAAGATGAATCTTACATCAGCTAGAACAGATTATTTCAACATGTTTCTTAGTTTAATATCGAGCTAAAGATAGTGTAGATAAGGAGTAGAAGCTGTCTTGTTAAAGGTATACATATTTTTATTTTAATATAAGTTTAGAAAAACAGTTTGTTTATATTTCAAATATTGTGTTCATTCTAGTACAGCTACTGTTTATGCATACAATTCTATAAAAAAAACTAAACCTTCAAAATAGCTTCGAATTAAACAAGTGGGTGGTGCTGAAGGTAATTTGGATTTTTTTTTTGGTTGTAACTTTATATAACTTTTTTAAAAATTATATTTTCAGATTCTGAACTTATGCAGGAAATGAAGATATTTTGTTATCCTGGGTACAAACGAATGTTTTTAAACTTCATAAGGTGTTAGATTTTTTATTTTTAAACTTCATAAGGTGTTAGATTTTTATCTTTAAACTTCATAAGGTGTTAGACTTTTCGTTTTTAAATTTCATAAGGTGCTAGATTTGTATCTTTAAACTTCATAAGGTGTTAGACTTATCGTCTTTAAATTTCATAAGGTGTTAAATTTTTTATCTTTAAACTTCATAAGGTGTTAGACTTTTCGTTTTTAAACTTCATAAGGTGTTAATTTTTTTATTTTTAAACTTCATAAGGTGTTAGATTTTTATCTTTAAACTTCATAAGGTGTTAGACTTCTCGTTTTTAAATTTCATAAGGTGCTAGATATTTATCTTTAAACTTCATACGGTGTTAGACTTATCGTCTTTAAATTTCATGAGGGGTTAGATTTTTATCTTTAAACTCCACAAGGTGTTAGACTTCTCGTTTTTAAATTTCATAAGGGGCTAGATTTTTATCTTTAAACTTCGTAGGGGGTTAGTTCTTTCGTCTGTAAATTTAATAATTTGTTAGATTGTTTGTCTTTAAAGTCCATTCTTAACCTTAATAAGGTGTTGGAATTTTTGTCTTCAAACTTCATAAGGCGTTAAGTATGTATTTAATTCTTAAACTTCATAAGGTGTTAAAACTTTAGCCTTTAAATTTGCATAAGGTGTAAGAAACCAAAGAATCCTAGACACATTGAAATTATCAGAATATCTTTTTTATCATAAACTTCATGACAGCTCTGGAGAATGACAGAGGTGAATACGAAGGGCCTCGATGTTTCTAAGGAGACAGTTAAGACATAAAATATAAATCTTATCGGTTGAGAAAAGTTTAACTTATGCCATGAAAAGCAAGTTAATGAACCACATTTAAAACATTATCAAAAAACCTGAAAAATCATTCAAAAACAATATGGTTTGTTTCGTAAGTGAATCTATCAAACAAAATAGTAATAGTACTTCGGTTGTTGTGGAAGCTCAAACTCCTGCTTTATAATTAACTGTACTGTACTTCTAGCAAAAACATTACAATCTACACTTGAAAATGTACGGTTGAGATGAAAAATTATTTCAACAAAATATGTTTGATTATTTGTTAATATTAATCTATATTATTAATCTTTAAATCTATATTAATAATCTTTAAATCTTATATTTTAATCACTTTTATTAAATCTTGTTGCTGTTTAGTATTTTTGAACATGTTTTAAATTTTTGTAATGTGTCCCATTTTTTCCAACTTGAAAACTTATTTACCATAATCGTATGCTTGTTTTAAATACTAGCCTTTCATCACCTTAAAAGTATATAAATAATGAATTAAGTGTATAAGCTTCCATTTTATCTAATATTAATTATTTAAAATACAATACAGTCACAATTATTCTAAATTCGGTTTAACAATCAATTTGCATGAGATATTTTTATATGTTTTAATTACCGTTTGGTTTAAAATTAACAAATTGTAAAAATCAAACAACTCCATTTTTATTCAATAATTCAACTTTTTTACAAAATTAAGATACACCTTTCGTCGATAATCCTATCTTTCAGCCGTGAATGGCAACTCTACTAGTGTTTTTTAGTAATTTGTTTTATAGGAAGCTACTAAAAAATATTACTAGTGTTTTTTAGTAATTTGTTTTATAGGAAGCTACTAAAAAATATTACTAGAGTTGCTAGGGCATTACAATTATATTCCCATTATTTTAAATATAATGTTTGTTGCAAGTTTTGTTAAATTAATTCCAAGCTGTCTAAGACGACATTAAAATTTATGAACAAATATGAAGGATATAATTAATTTAAGTATTTTATATGGGAGTTTTACTAAAATAGATTAGTTATTTTGATATTTAATTGAATTAGGGTATAACGCCATGTTTAACTTCTCCATAATGGCCAACATCAATAAAATTTGTTTATGTGTTTTGTATTATTAAATATTTTAAAGCTTATAACTATTTTTGGATAATGTTTTCATTAAAAATGTTGCATGCGTGTTTTTTAATCATAATGGTCATGAATAATCATGCAAGTCATGAAATTAGGAATTACATTTGCAATTATTTTCTTGAAAATTTGTATATACAATTATGAGACAAAAGTTTCAAGTTTCAGATCAACGTGACTTTTTGGTCAAACGTTTTAGCCTCTCAAGTTAGGTGGAAAGAGTTAGGTATTGCTCTTTTTTTTCAAAAATGTTTGTTTCAGTCCTAACTAAACTAAGACAGTGGTTCAATATTAATTTTAAGATAATTGTTAATGTTTTGTTTCTTTAAAAGAGAAGACTTCCTATTGACTAACACTTTCTAATGTGTTTATTCCAATAAGAAAAAACTTTATATATACAAGTTTAAATTTTACCAAATCACAAATTATACAGATTGTGATTTGAATAATTTTCAACTAAACTCCAAAAAATAATAAGTCCATTATCTATAATAACAACATTTATGCTT
Organism: Archaeomysis grebnitzkii; assembly: GCA_031471125.1. Classification (NCBI taxonomy): domain Eukaryota; kingdom Metazoa; phylum Arthropoda; class Malacostraca; order Mysida; family Mysidae; genus Archaeomysis; species Archaeomysis grebnitzkii. The sequence continues at coordinate 5,882 of JARUHE010327914.1, read as the reverse complement.
CAAAAAATTTCAAACATAACATGTGAAAAACCAATCAAAATTATTAAAATCAGCCAAGGGGTATTCTTCTATTTTTAGACAGAAGGGAGTGATGTTCCAGCTGTTATTTGACTTATTACAATTTTTCTCATTTGGCTATGAATTAATTTATAATTTTAAGCTTCTAAGTTTTATTCATTTTAGTGTTTAGCTCGTTGGGTAAAATATAACTAGTTCAAAATAGATAATTAAAGTAACTCCTCTTGTTAAAATATAAATAATACATCATAAGTTAGAGTATCAGTACTGGTGAGAAACAAAAGTTTTTACTGAGTAGCATAAAATAAAATATATTGAAACCAAACTTATCCTTAAATGCTCAACCTTTCCAAGCTTAAAAGTCAATTAGTGACTGTCATAATTATGTATTATAGATAATAGAATGACTATATATTGTCTAATGTTCTAATAAAGTTTAATGGTTAATAGTCAATCGTGTATGATTCATTACCTAACGTGGCTTCGGCCACGATAGTGACATTGATGGTACGAAAGACACACATTCGTGAGCAAGATTTTATTAGAAAATCTGACTGGAATTTGTTTGCCCTAAGTCATTGTAAAAATTGAATAAACTAAGAAAAAATACACAGTAAAATGAAGTAAAACATTAAATTCATTTGAACAATTCATTCGAAACCTTACATTATGCTGTATGCAATATATACCAACAAGATAATTGCATCAGACCAATAGTACTATTACAGCTGTTCCAGCGAAAGAAAAAAAGAATTCCTGGAAATACTTCCATTTCAAACCATTTCAATAGTCTTTCAATCTTTTTGTTGCAAGCAAATGTGACCAAAATGACATTATACTTTTATGTGTCCGTTTGTTAGCAGTTAAGACCCCTAGTATGTGTATGAATATGAAATAATAAAACATGTGCTGGCAACATATTTACTTTTAGATGCTATAAGCAAAGATATTGAGAATTATGTTACTCAGTATATTGCCTACACATCTTTCATTATTCGCATCTTTGCTATCAAATGGACAAATAAATTGGGCAATATTCACATTGTTTTTCTCAATCAATGGGAGTGCATGGAAATTAAAATATATGAAAACGTACCTTTCTCAATATCTTATTAGGGTAGGTCCAATACATACGATATAAATTGGTTCATAGCCAAATGTATAAGATTTTCTTGAATCTAACCAACTTACTGTAATATATGTACAATTTTCTTTTGAAAACCCAAACAACTTTAGGTGGTGCCTCCTAATGTTTACCAATAAGAATACCATTGTTACGAATAAGTGCTAATTTAGCATATAAGTTGGAAAATTGATATAATTTATATGGAACATACTATTCAAGTCCCATTTAGCATTATTAATGAATATATATCACTCCATATGCATTCTGTTGGTGCTTTATTTTAAAAAGTGCTAAAGAAATAACCTGTCTCAGTAAATTTTAACCCCTAATACAAACTACAACAGTTATAACTATTTTAGAATTTTATTTCGCTTATCTGTATTCGAATAGTAGGTTCATTATTTAACAGTTACCAATTAAACGTATTTTAAATCACTGTTCTAGCCTAGTTAAGGGCTGATACATAGGTTTTGGAAAATGGCGAGAGTAATGCTTAGATGCTTACCCTTCCAAACTTTGAAGAGCCATAACTTTTGAAGGATAGTTCAAGTTGATCATTAGTTTAAATTGCATTCCTTCCTGGTGAAGGTAATAGTTTGTACCAATTTTCAAGAAAATTGTAGGTGTTCCCGACACTGCATGATCGGTCAAGGAACGAAACAGTGCGTTAGACTTTCCTTAAAAGCCCTTTTATCCTTTATTGGTCTTGGTTTCTTGCTAACAGCGTAGCTGATTGGTCGAGAATCCTTGCAAACAGCATCTCCGACTGGTCGAGGACACTTATTAACAAAGTCAATGACTTGTCAAAGACTCTTACTACCGGTGACCCTGATTGTTTAACGACTCTTACTAGCAGTGACTTTGATTGGTAAAGGCCCCTTGCTAACAGTGTCTCTGATTAATGAAGAATCTTTGCTAACAGTGTCCCTTATTAGTCAAGGACCCTTATTGACAGTGGCCCTGATTTATCAATGACCCTCATTTGTTAAAGAACCTTGCTAACAGTGTTCATGATTAGTCAAAGACCCTTACAAACAGTGTTCCTGATTTATCAATGTGCCTTGCTAGCAGTGGCCTTCATTAACCAAGGACCCTTGCTAGCAGTGTCCCTGATTGATCAACCACTCTTAAAAACAGTGTCCCTGGTTGATCAAGGATCCTTGCTAGCAATGTCCCTGATTGGTCAAGAATCTTTGATAACAATGGCCCTGATTGTTCGAGCGAAGCCTAATGCTTTTCGTTCCCCTCAGCTTATTGGCTCTCTCGTTTGTCAGGCAAGAAGAAGCAAATGCCGTTCTTCGGTATGCGGGGCCGCCGCAACGGCGACTCAGCATCAACTCAGGAGGTCGACGCTGTCTATGACAACGATTTTCTACAGCCACGACAGGTACGCGCCGACTACTACGACGATGGCGACCTCCTTTCTGCCGTTAGACAACGAATGCAGGTCGGTGGGATGGGAATGCATATGCTCAAGAGGCACCCCGATGAAGATCTGTACTCCGAGGGATCCTTCTACCCAGGTAAGTTCTCATCGTTGTTAATGTATGTTTCCTAATCAGACATAACTACATGAGCAAACCATTTTGACTCCAGCTTTACCCAATCTAAAGATTTATACGACCTACCATACGTTCTTTCTATCCTATCATAAAAAACTTGCCAAATAATATAACATCGTCGCATCATCCTTCTCAATCTCTTTTGTGAGTGGTTCAGTCTTGGCTCCATACATGAAAACTGTCCTAGTAAATGTTTCATAGATCATACTCCTCTGTCTCAGAGACATATTTCGTTTGAGCGGCCCTCCCCCTTATCTCTGTACTTGCATCAGCTTTTGCTATCGTCGTCAAGACCTCTTGAAGCCAGCTTCATCATCCAATATGTTCCCAAAGTACCGGAACTACCTCACCTCTTCCAGTGCACTTCGAAGTTATTTAAAATATCTTTATCATTATTTCTATATGGGATATGGAATTAACTCCCACGCCTCTACCACTTTCATAATTGTATTTATTGTTTCTTATTTTCCAGTCATCCAGCCTTCCTATTCCCCATTTTTACTTTTAATCCTTAATTTTTCAACTCATTTTTTTATTTTTCGATCGCCTCTTTACCTTCAGTGATTGAACCTGTTGTCAAACTCAAGTCGTTTACATACAATAACTCTAACTATTATCTACACAGTTTAGTAGACTCCTCTAAAATTCTGGTATACGTTACTGAGATATCAATATATTTTGAAAATGTCAAAACCATTCCGATTCTTGACCTCCACTACACTTACAATGGCCATCATATTACTCTCAGAAAGTGTAACCTGTGGTTATGTGACATTCTCCACCCCAAAAACTTTTTTTCTCTTCATGATTTGCGGTGTTCATTTTTGCACCTCCAAAAAATATTCAACATTTCTAATCCAGCCACCCTGGCAACTTTTCCCGAGTGCCAAAAACTCTCGACCCAGTGCTTCTATACTGCACCTCCTGGAAGCAATATACATCCCCTGATCTCCTCGTCAATGTCTCTACAACCTCTCTATTCACCCCAATGTTCGTCCACAAATTGCACTCCAAGAACTTGCATTTCCACACTTTCATGCATCTGTAGTGTAGTGGAGGTTTTTTATCATAATTTTACTTAAACCAGTAGGTAGTACATCTTCTTTTTTTAGCAATTATATTACTAAGAAAATATTTTTAATCGCAAATAATATACATTTCTCTTTAAACGTTACTTTAGTTTCTCAGACGATACATGTTTGAAATACATTTGCGAACTCAAACGTCACTCAGTTCACTTTAAATAACTTCCAACTTTTGAGTAACAAACAATGCTTTAACCAAGGGGTTCCTAACCGGTGGCCACGGGACCACTATGCACCACTAGTGGTTGATGCAGACCACCTACAAAGATCCACCGATTTGAGATGCTATGTTATCTATTTATATGGAAGCAACCTGTTTTATATTGTTTATAGATTTTATGAAAAAGCTTTACTCAAAGTTAGAATTACAAAATTACAATTTTGCGTGAAAGCCTCATTACTGCAAAATAATTTAATACATAGGGAATTATTTAGTTAAGCATGTCCTTGCAATCGGTTTTCTTTGGTATACCTAGTGGAGACTTAGGGAACTACTATAAAACAGTCATTTATTTTAAAATGGATATGCTAATTTTGGCATGAAAGTGTTTTTAAACTACTGACATAACTATTGAAAATATTTATATTAAATGTTTATTTTGTGAATTATTTTCATTTATGTGTCCTTAAATTATCGGAGCTCAAACATTTCATTAAAGTAGACAACTACTCTGAATTAATTTTATATGCGTCTGGTCCATGTAATATCCTTTTTGTACAAAGTGGTCTGCATAGAGAATACTGTTACGAACTTTCTGGTTTAAACAATGTTTTTCTCTATACTCTCTACAAGCATACCATAGCACACCAGAATCATAATAGCAGCAATCATTAAGATGTTAACATATTAAAAATACTTCTAAAAATATAAGCTCTTAAGATAGTTCAAGCGTTTGGACACCCATAAGTTCAAATTAAATTATTAAAAACCCTTTTTAAATATCATTCGTTGTTTGAAAGTATATAGTTTTTAATATTCCTTATTATTGAAAATTTGAATTATAATTTTTTACTTCAAGAGGAATATCTTAGATAATAAGACTGATTACATAGAAAGGTTAAAGTTTTGTTATAAGGTATTTAAGGCTCACACCAAATATCAATTTAATAGTTATGTAAAACATTTTGATTGTTTCATGGTAAAATATAAAAGTTAGTTTTATAGCTGCGGAGGATAAATGAAAATAACGTTCAAAATAAAAAAAAGATCAAAGCTTGATTTGGTGAAATGTTAAACTTGAAAAGAGGAAATAAAAGTTGGAAAAAACTTTGCTATATGGATCGACAATAGCACAAGTGAGGCAACCCACATTCAAATAACATAGAACTTACCTCACTTGTGCTATTATTGTTCTATATATGGGTTTGCATAACAAAACTAACTTACGCAGCCTACGTTGCACAGTTTTAACATTTATGATGAACTTTTAGACCTGTCCAACTGTTTTACTTTGTAGCTGGACTGGGGTCGAACATTGTATTCATTGAACGATGTTTCTTTTCTGGAGAATTACTTTTATTTTGTGTTTCATTTAAAATAAAATTTTTCCTCGTTTTCCAGGACTTGTCGACTCCCCTTTGAAGAGAGCTTTGAAGTACAATCAGTTCTTGGGGATGAGGGGAAAAAAGATGACCAAGAGTCGTTCCTTTTTAGGGATGAGAGGAAAAAAAGAACAAGGATCCGTCGATGATCACTCCGTCAATGTAAGTTTCAATTTTCATAATTTTTTTTATTTCTATAAATAATAAATTCCACTCCAAGGCCAAACGAGGTCATTCCAACTGGCAAATCTTCGAATTTTCCCCTCCTCGCGAGTAGAGGTGAATTGAAGAGTATTCAACTAAACAATTTCAGGAAAAACGAGGATAATGCCTACCTAGCAGGATCATGTTAATTTAGGTACGATAAATTACGTGTCAACCAAGTGATGGGTACGTCGTTCTTATGTAAGTAACAGCAATGTCTCTATCAAGTCCATTCATGTTGTCTTGTTGGATACTATCACATGTCGTTCAATGTCTCTATCAAGTCCATTCATGTTGTCTTGTTGGATACTATCACATGTCGTTCAATGTCTCTATCAAGTCCAT